>JAJEJO010005231.1:142610-196360 GCA_020662805.1 Glaucomys volans
GGGTTGGAAGTGTGAACCAAGACACTTGAGTTCCTCTCCCAGCTCTGACACTGACTTCCTGGGTGACCTTGAGCAAGTCTGTTAGGTTCTCTCCTTTGGGAAACCAAGGAACTACAAAAATAATCTGAAATTCTTTCCAGCTCCAGCATCTGGGCTGTCAAGGAGAGCTAGAGCTTTCCAGATCGCAAGATTCCCACTAATAAAAGGTGAAAGGAAGACACTGAGTCTCCGTCTCCGAGGGTTTAGATAGTAATGCCAAGGTGTAAATGCCCTGTGTCCTTTAAAGGGGAAATAGGCACAAGAGCACAGAGGTCGGACTGGGAAGAACTCCAAGAAGGACAAAATCTGGCATGAAATACAGCCCTGGGATTCCCTCACCTGGGAAAACCACGTCCCTAGCCTGCGCCTGCGGTTACCCTGTGGAGGGCCAAGCAGACCCCAGAGAGTCCTGAGCTGTGCTCGGGGGCTGTCGGCACGATCGGCCCACAGCAGGGCCGCAACCTTAGAAACCTCCGGGACCGCGGAGCCCAGGCAGCGGCTCCGTGACCTTCCACGGCTCGGCGCAAGGCCCGGCGGTGGCCCTGGCGAAAGTCCGCGGTAATATCCGGAGCAGGACCGGCGCCTCCCGCCTTGACCTTGACGCCGTCGTCGCCTCAGGCGCTGCTGTCCCAACTCAGGGTTGCCATACACTGGGTGCCGGCCACCGTGCGCCGCGAACCAGCGACGAGGACAGATTCCCAAACTGTCTCAGAGGGCCGCGAGCCATCTGCCCGTCGGGGCCCGCGAGCCGTCCCCGCCCAGCACGCGGCCCACGGATCAGCCCGCTCATGCTGCCAGCCTGCGCATGCCGGCCTGCCAGCACTCACCTTGGAGATCCACGCGGACCCGGCCATCGCTTCTGCTCCACTCACCGCGGCGACAGCAGTGGTAGTAGGGCGCGTGCGCACAGCCGGCCTCCGGAGCCCGCCCCGCGTGGCCCCGCCCCCGATGCCCCGCCCCACCTCCGGCCCGCCTCGGGATTTCTCCGCGCTCACTCCCTGCCCGGCTCTGAACACCCGCCCGCCGTTCCTACTGGCCAATCGCCGGGCTCGTCTTGCGGTGACGTACGGAGCCAGGCACAGAGCTGCGACCCGGAAGCGGGGGGTCAGGGATCTCCGGGAAGCCGCCACCCTTTTCATTCATTGATTCTCTGTTTAGGTAAAACGTTTGTTGAGCGTACTAAATGCCAGTTTTCTAGAGTTGGAGAGGTGTCGCGCCTCTCACGGAGTTTACAATTCCGTGAACTGAGAAATCATTTACTCATTCCACACATACTAATTTTTATTTTTTTAACAGCTTTATTAAGGTATGATTTGTATATCATAGAATGTACTCACTGTAAGTGTACAGTTTGATGATTTTTTTAGTAAATGTAAAATAGTTGAACGACCATTACCACAATCCAGTTTTTGGCGTATGGAAATGTTGCTCTGCCCATTTGCAGTCAGTCCCTGCTTCCATCCTCAGCCCCGGAACAGTGTCAAGCACCGGAGCTCATATTCCAGTAGGAGAGACAAGCATCAATCAACTATGTCACAAATGTGCAATTAACTGTGGTTTATGATTCAAACCAATCATGGAAATCAGGGAAGGCTTCTCTTAGGAAATACCTTCCCCCTCATCCTCTCCCCACCCCAGGACCCTTAGGTGGGTGCCAGAAGAGGCAGAGTGATTGAGACCAGATCTCTTCCCACCCTATCCTAGAAAGGGTTCTTGTCAAGAGAGGAACTACCCACTTAGAAAATTAATGAGTGCATTGGGGAAATGATGACAGACACTTTCATTAATTAAAATAAATTGCAGCTAAATCTGCAGTCTTGTCGGGAAGGAGGGCTCTCATCAATCCCTTCTCCTCAAATCCCTTCCTACACCAGGCCCTGAAAGGCCCATCCTGAAGTGTTCTCTTGTAGTCCTGTCCATCCCCACTGTTCCCCTGGGCCTATCTTGTGCACAGACTGTTACAGCAGCCTCCTCACCAGCTACCTGCCCCTTCCAGTCCTTTCTCTCAGCCCTTTCTTTCAGACACAGTTCTGACCAGGGCTTAACCTGCTTTTAAAAACCTCCTGAATCTCCCTTGTTTTCTTCTTTCACTGCTTTCTTTTTTCAACCTATTACCCACCACTCCTTCCAGCCCAAAACTCTATAACCTCAATGAAGTAGGACTGCTAGCCAGCCCCCAAATTCTTCCCATGTTTCACCTTCTGCCCTTATGCTGATGCCATTCCCTTTGCCTATATGCTCTTCTGCCCCATTGCCACCTGCTGAAATTCCAGCCACTTGACAAAACTAGCTCAGATGTTGGTTCCTTTGGGAAGTCCCCAAAACCCATCCACACATCTTCTCTCCTTGACTCAGAGCTCCAAAACTCTGCTCCTATTTGTCCTGAGAACCCTACTGAATTCTTCCCTGCTGTGTATTTTCAAGCCCAGAGATCATCTCTTATATCTTTGTTTCTGGAACAAACAAGTGCTTGTACACTGAGTACTTGCTGCTCAGTGATTATAAAACAAATGTTGAATGGCTTTATCCAATCTCTACTTAATCCTCACAACAACCCTATGGTGAAACTGAAGTACAGATGGTAGGCTATGATGCAAGGTGGCATCCACACTGGGAAGTCTCCTAAATTCTGGGTCAATGCTCCTAATTTCGAAACTTCCTTTCAGTTCAACAAAGACCTCCAAGTTGAGTCCTTATGGAGTGCACTGAGGGTTCAAAGAAATGAATAAGATCCAACCCTGCCCTCCAAGTCTAGTGAGGGAGAAACTTTGAAGTTTCCAATGTGACAGGTGGCAGGGGAAGGGGAAATGTAAGATTCCTCAGTGGTGATAGCATCTGACTCAGTTCTTTAAGAGATAAAATGCCAGCCAGGCATGGTGGCACATACTTGTAATCCCAGTTCCTCAGGAGGTTGAGGCAGGAGGATTGCAAGTTCCAGGCCACCTAGGCAGTTTAGTGGGATCCTGAGGCATAAAAAGGGCTAGGGAAAGGGGATTTGAAAAGAAATTGGTGCCAAAAAGCCTCACAGGCGGAAAAGTGTAGAATCCTTAGAACTTTTCTCTCTCTCAAGACTGAAAGGGCCTAATGCACATAACAAAGTGATCTGCCTTGGGGCATCTGGAGGATAGAACTGGGATCTGTTTCCTGAGTCAGCCCTAGGCTCCAGAAGCCCCAGTCACTCTTCCTCATTCACTTTCTCCAGTTCCTCCTAGATGCAGGCCACTCTCCTCTGAACAAGTCCTCTGCCCCCAACACTTCACTGTGTAGTGCCCCAAGACATCATCAGTAAGATAAGTTTGTACCAGATTATGGGAAAACTTGGCCACTCAGGAGAAGGATCTAGAAAGTGGGCCCTTATCTGTCACCACTGCTATTCATTCTTGGTGTGCCATAAGAAAAAAAAAAAAAAACTTTTCTATCAAGATGGCAATTTTTAAATTAAAAAACATCAAAATAGAATAAAATTTTGTAATGTTTCTTCATTTTCACAAAAGGTATTGTTGTACCCAAAGAAAATAAAATCATCCAAGCTGCCGGGCGCGGTGGCGCATGCCTGTAATCCAAGCGACTTGGGAGGCTGAGGCAGGAGGATCGCAAGTTCAAAGCCAGCCTCAGCAACTTTGTGAGGCCCTAAGCAACTCAGTGAGACCCTGTCTCTAAATAAAATACAAAATAGGGCTGGGGATGTGGCTCAGTGGCCGAGTGTCCCTGAGTTCAATCCCTGGTTCAAAAAAAAAAAAAAAAAAATCATCCAAGCCAATCATGTAAAGCCAAAAGAAGATTTATTTTAGCTGGCCAGCAACAATTGCCCTTACTCCTAAAAGCAGGGTGCCAGGAAATTGCGCCTTAATTGTGTCATTGCCAACTTTTATAGGGTTCCGGATGGGATTAGGGTGGGGCTATAGGGCAAGGGAAGGTTTAGGGTTGGTCTATAGGGAGGGGGGATTAGGGTGGGGCTGACTCTTTGGATGGCACTGGAGAATCTTTTGGGGAAGTATAACAGTATCAAAATCATTTCAACAGAATTCCCTAGTTTGTTTTAAATTTTTTTTTTTCTTTATTTTTTTTTTTTTGGTACTGGGGATTGGACCCAGGGGCACTCAGCCACTGAGCCACATCCCCAGCCCTATGTTGTATTTTATTTAGAGACAGGGTCTCACTGAGTTGCTTAGGGCCTCACTAAGTTGCTGAGGCTGGCTTTGAACTCGAGATCCTCCTGCCTCAGCCTCCCAAGTGCTGGGATTACAGGCGTGCGCCACCACGCCCGGATATTTTAAATATTTTTACTAAAAATATTATTGGCAAAGAGTGCATGAGGAAAAAAATCCAACAAATAAGTAAGGGAGATATTAGGACATAAGTAAATAAGTGGGTCAAGGACCTGAACAACCAATTCACAGCCAAAGACACACAAAGAAACTTAAAAGGTGTTCAACCTTAACTGCAATCAAATATGTGCAAAACTTTTAAAAATAGGAATATTTTAACCCCTTTACTGGGGGCAAATTAAAATTCTAATGTCACATATTGTTCAATTTGTGGTGACATTACTACACTCTTAAATTTTGGATGACCTTAAAATCTGCCACAGTCTTTTTGGAAAACAGTTCAGCAGTGTGTCTCAAGAGCCAATAAGTATTTTTACTCTTTTACCTAGTAAATCCATTTCTGAGAATTAATCTCTTAAAAAAAAACCCAGAATGAAAAATCATCAGCACAAAGATATTCATTATAGGATTATCTGTAATTTTGAAAATTAAATAAAAAGTCTTAATGATTAACAAAGGAAATAGTTGTGTAATTTAGGTTAAATGAATTGAATGGAACATACAGCCCTCTAAAGTGATCATTATGAATACTCCTTGGCTTCTCAGTAAATAATCATGATTTAATGTTCAGGAAAAAATCAAAATTTAAAATTGGTCTGTGCCCTATATGTTCTTTCTATGTATGAGCAGGCCTCTTCCTATAGTCTTCCCCCACTCAATAAAATCCAATTTCAGTCTCCTAGTTGCTCAGGTCAAGAGCGTGAAGGTCAGCTCTATTTTCCTCCCTCCCTTCCTCCCTCCCTCCCTCCCTCCGCCCTAGGGATTGAACCTAGAGGCACTCTACCAGCACACTACATCCCCAGCCTATTCTATTTTGTATTTTGACACAGGGTCTCACTAAATTTCTCAGGCTGACCTCAAACTTGCAATCCTCCTGCCTCAACCTCAGGAGTTGCTGGAATTACAGTTGTGCACCACTATGCCTGGCTGTCAGCTCTATTTTCAAAATGGAGCTAAATTGAACATTTCTCACTACCTCTGCAACTACCACTGCCACCTTGGCCCATGTCAGAGTCATTTCTTGCCTGAACCAACACAATAAATTCTAAATGGTTCCTATTCTTCTAAACTTGCCCACTTATAGTCAGTCCATCCTCTGCCAGGGTGATCCTGTTAAGACATAAGATAGAACTGCGGGGGATATAGGTCAAAGGTAGAATGCTTTCCTAGCATGTGCAAGCCCTTGGTTCAGTCAGTAAAACATACACACACACACACACACACACACACACACACACACACAAAACCTAAAGACACATATACCCTCCTCTGCTCAAAACTGCCAATAGTACTCTATCTCTCTCCAAGTAAAAGCCAATGTCCTGCCTGGTATGGTGGTGCACACCTGTAATCCTAGTGACTTGAGAGGCTGAAGCAGGAGGATCACAAGTTCAAAGCCAACCTCGGCCATTTAGCAAGTTGCCCTAAGCAACTTAGAGATACCCTATCTCAAAATAAAAACATAAAACAAAGGGCGGGGGATGTTGCTCTGTGGTTAAGCACCCCTGGGCTCAATCACTGGGACCAGAAACAAACAAACAAACAAACAATGTCCTGACAGTGATCCTTATGGCCCTAAATGATTTGATCCTGCTCCCCATTCTCTGATATCCTCTCCTACCACTGTCCCCTTTGAGGTACACCTGCCTCCTTGCTGTTTTGTTTTTGTTTTTGTTTTTTTGTACTGGAGATTGAATCCAGGAATGTTCTACTACTGAATGACATCCCCAGCCCTTCTTATTATTTATTTTGAGATAGGATCTCACTGCTAGAACTGGCCTCAAATTTGTGATTCACCTGCCTCAGCCTCCCCAGTAGTTGGGATTACAGGTTTGCATGATATGCCTGCCTTACTGTGCATGGATCAGTCCACACTTCCACCTCAGAGCCTTTGTGCTTGCTGTTCCCAAGCCTGGAAGGCTCTTCTGTATGGCTTCCTCCCTCAGCCATCCCTGTTGAGTACCTAGCAACCATCAAGCTGCTTTGTGTCTCTTTGTATTTGCCTGGTCTGGGCATTTCATATAAGAGGACTCATACAATGTGTAGTCATTTATAACTGGTGTCCTTCACTTTGTATGTTTTCAAGACTTCTACTTCATTCCTCATAATTGCTGTGTTACATTCCATTGTATGGATATACTACATTTTATTTATCCATCAGTTGATGACATTTATTTCCAAGTATATATATATACACACACACACACACACATTGTTTTGTTGTTTTGTTGTTGTTGTTGTTGTTGTTGTTTGGTTTGGTTTTTTAGTTGTTGACAGACCTTTATTTTATTTATATATATGTGGTCCTGAGAATTGAACCCAGTGCTTCACACATGCTAGGCAAGTGCTGTACCACTGAGCCACAACTCCAGCCCAAGTTGTTTCCAAGTTTTTAAATTTTTTTTTTTTTCAATGCTGGGGATCAAACCCAGGGCCTGGTATATGCTAGGCAAGTACTCTTCCATTGAGCTACACCCTTACCCCTATTTCTATATTTTGGCTACTGTGAATATTGCTGTGAAGAGCATATGGTTTCCTTTCCATCTCCTCTATTGTTCCTCAAATTTTGTTTATACAATAAAAATCATGTTTTCCAAAGAATCCTTGCACCTTGACCTCATAGCAGGGCATATATTGCTTGAGGCACAGCCACCTCCTATTCCCCATGAGAAATTAAAGCCTGGAATTGTACCTTTCCCTAGAGGAGTAAAGAGATGCCTGAGATAAGTTCAAACTGTCCAGTTTTCCCCTTTATCACAATTTCCTGTTAGTAAACAGGAAGCCATCCATGGTGCTTGGCTGAACTGGGTCCTGGGGAAACTTGCTCCCAGTTGTTCTACTGTAATGACTACAGGTCAAAGAACAGTTGCCCTGAATCCTGGTGTTTTCACAAATAGGGTTTGCTGTACAATTCCTTAAGTAATCACTGCTGAGCACCTACTGTGTCAGACGGGAGTTGAAGCTGGAAGCTGTGGGGTCTAGAGATGAAGGAGTTCATTCCCTACCTTGGAGAAGCCCCAGCCCTCTGAAGATCTGATATCACCACCAGAAGAGACACAAACCATTATTATAAGCTCCTTCTAGGCAGCTCCACAGGTTGGTTCATTCTATAAGGAACTCAGCAATATTTATCCATCAGAGAGGTAGACTGATAATATGACTTTGCACTTCAAACTCTTCAATGTTATTTAGAAAATAATCAAGGCCTACAGAGCCACTGCTTCCTGGGCACCTCCACCTCAGAGTTTGAGGACTCTCCAGACTTTCACACTGAAAACAACTCCAAACCTGAACTCTCTCTGTGTTCCCCATCTCAGCAAAGGACCTGATCACCTACCTGGTTTGTTGCCCAATCCTAACACCAGAGCATCACCCTGAACTTCGTTGTTCATTTTAAAAATATTCTGTATGCATCCAATATATCCCAGGCCCTGTGAGAGGCACAGAGGAGAATATGGTGGCAGAGAGTAGGTGAAGTCCCTGCCTCTTTTTTTT
Organism: Glaucomys volans; assembly: GCA_020662805.1. NCBI lineage: Eukaryota > Metazoa > Chordata > Mammalia > Rodentia > Sciuridae > Glaucomys > Glaucomys volans. The sequence goes on from JAJEJO010005231.1 coordinate 150,473, forward strand.
TGGAACCAGGGATTGAACTCAGGGATACTCGGCCACTGAGTCACATCCCCAGCCCTATTTTGTATTTTATTTAGAGACAGGGTCTCACTGAGTTGCTTAGGGCCTCGCTAGGTTGCTGAGGCTGGCTTTGAACTCGTGATCCTCCTGACTCAGCCTCCCAAGTCGCTTGGATTATAGGCGTGCACCACCACGCCCGGCTAAGTCCCCGCCTCTTGAACCTTAGAGTAGTTCTTAACACTCAAAGGTCCCTCCTCATTATAACAAAAATGTTGAATGTCCTCTTTACCTTTCTGAGATGAAATTCATAGATAATACAACCTACTTAAACATGTAATTAAAAAAAAAAACAAAATCAGTATTGTTTTAGTCAGCTTTTGCATTGCTGTGACCAAAAAAACCTAACAAGAACAACATAGAGGAGGAAAAGTGTATTTTGATAGCACTTACGTATTTTTGTTTAACGTGTGGATAAAGACTTATAGACAGATGCAAAAAATAAATCCTCTTTTGCAACCCAGAGGTCATTGTTCAGTATGAGTTTTGATATATATAAGCAAGAATATTGTTTTTAAAAAGTTCGTTTTGGTACTTCCTGTTTCCTCTTTTACTAGGACCCGCCAACATGGGCTGCATTCGTACCAAAACCGTGAAGAAGGCTGCTGGGGTTATCATGGAGAAGTCCTACACGCCCCTGGGCAAGGACTTCCATACCAACAAGCATGTGTGCGAGGAGATCGCCATTATTCCCAGCAAGAAGCTTCGCAACAAGATCACAGGCTATGTCACACATCTGATGAAATGGATTCAGAGAGGCCCTGTGAGAGGTATCTCCATTGAGCTGCAGGAAGAGGAGAGAGAAAGGAAAGATAATTATGTTCCTGAGGTTTCTGCCCTGGATCAGGAGATCATTGAAGTAGATCCTGACACTAAGGAAAGGCTAAAGCTTTTGAACTTCAGCAGTCTCTCCACCTTGCAGGTCACTCAGCCTACTGTGGGGATGAATTTCAAAACACCACATGGAGCTGTTTGAATCTTTCTACTGTGCTGTAATATTTTCAATAAACCTGGGACAACAACAACAACAAAAAGTTTGTTTTAGCTCCTGGTTTCAGAGGTTCAGTCCATGATTGGCTGACTTCCTAGCTCTGGGCCAGAGCTGATGCAAAACATCATGGTGGAGGGGCATGGAAGAGAAAAGCAGCTCAGACTGGGCATGGTGGTAAACACCTGTAATCCTAGTGACTCAGGAGGCTAAGGCAGGAAGATTGCAAGTTCACAGCCAGCCTCAGCGATTTAGTGAGGCCCTGTCTCAAAATAAAAGTAAAAAGGGCTAGAGATATGTCTCAGTGGTTAAGCACCCCTGGGTTCAATCCCAGGTACAAAAAAAAAAAAAAAAAATGCAGCTCAGGTAATGGCAACCAGGAAGCAGAGAAAGATCTGCTCACCAAGGACAAAGGACAAAATATAAAGCCCAAGGGCACACCCCTAGTGAGCTACTTCCTCTAGTCACACCCTACTCACCTATAATTATCACCTAGTTAATCCATATCAGTGGATCAATCCACTGATTAGGTCATAGCTCTCATAATCTGATCATTTCATTTCACCTTTGAAAATTTTTGTATTGTCTCACACATGAACTTTCTGGGGGCATGCCTTATATCCAAACCATAACATATAATGCCATAACTGTAATACAAAGAGCTGGTGGGGTTGACTCACCTCTGTAATCCCAGTTATTCAGGAGACTGAGGCAGGAGGATCACAAATTCAAGGCTAGTCTGGGCAACTTAGTGAGACTGTCTCAAAATAAAAACCTAAAAGGGTTGAGGATATAGCTCAGTGGTAGAGTGCCCTTGGGTTCAATTCCCACTACTACCCTCCACAAAAAAAAAAAAAGGAATAAAAGGAACATTATAATAAAATAATGTTATAGTTTGGATATGAGGTATCCCCCCAAAACTCCTGAAAAGGAAGGAATATTCAGAGGTAAAATGATTAGATTATGAGAGCTATAACATAATTGTCCATCTTTAGTTTGAATGAAGCGATTAGGGCGTGGCTGGAGGAGGTGGGTCACTGCAGGAGTGCCATGGAAGGGTGCATCTTCCCTGTGGCCCCTTCCCTCCCTCTCTGTTTCCTGGCTGCCATGAGGGGACAGCTTCTCTCTGCCATGCCCTTTCTGCCATGAAGTGCTGCCTCCCTTGGGCCCAGAGCAATGGAGTCAGCCATATGTGGACCAAGACCTCTGATAACATGAGCTGACATAAACTTTTCCTCTTCTAAGTTGTTCTTGTCAGGTATTTTGGTCACAGTGATACAAAAGCTGAGTAAAACAAATAATTTGTCTTTCAATATGTAAATGCTTGGGCCCAATACATTGGAAGACATATTGAAGCACTCATGTTTGCCCCTACTTGAAAAAAGAAGTTTGAGTTTAAGAGAGGTAAGAGAATATTCAGGTAATATTTTATTTTTAAAATAAGAACTAAAAAAGTAGATTTTTATATACCATGAATCACACTGACATCCACAAAGGCAGATGAATACAGCATGGTTGCATGGGAACTTATTGCACAGGTCAATCAAAGTTCTCAAACAGATTTGCCAGCAGCATCTGGGTTAATTTCTTCTTTTTCAATCATGAGTCACTGTGATGATTTGGATCTGGAATGTCTTGCAAAGTCTTATGTGGAAACCATAGTCCCCAGTGCAGCAAGGTTCAGAGGTAGGGCTTTTGAATGATTGGATCATGAGGGCTCTAACCTCATCAGTGGACTAATGCTTTTTTTTTTTTTTTTTTTTTTTTTGCCATATCAGGGATTCAATCTAGGGGCACTCTACCACTGAGCTACATCCCCTGCTCTTTTTTATATTTTTATTATTTTGAGACCGTTTCACTATATTGCCTAGGCTGGTCTCCAATTTTCAATCCTCCAACATCAGCCTCAACCTCCCAAATCACTGGGATTATAGCTAAGTACCACCATCCTGATAGGTTAATCCATTTGATAGATTAGTCCATTGATAGCTGAATAGAATTCTGGGAGATGGGAAATAGTTGGAGAAAGCAGGTCCCTGGAGGTTTGCCCTGGAAAACCCTTCCTCCTCCCTTTCCTTCTTCCTGCCTCTCCCTCTCCCTCCTCCTCCCTTCCTCCCTCCTCCTCCCTTCCTCCCTCCTCCTCTCTTCCTCCCTCCTGGAATCCCCTTGCCCCCTCTTCCTCTCTCTCTTTCTGTTTCTCTGCTTCCCAGCTGCCATGAGCTGACAGCTTTCTTTCCATACACACTTCTCCCTTCTGCCATGCTATTCTTTCTTAACTCAGGCTCCCAAAAATGGAGAAAACCAACTGTGAACTCAAACTTCTGAAGCCATGAACTAAAATAAATCTTTCCTCCTCTAGGTTGTTCTTGTCAGGTATTTTGGTTACAGCAACAAAGTCATGTTGTCATCAATAATGCAATTTTCCCAAATGATGTCAATTCTAGTTAAAGTTTTGGAGAAAGTATAGTCTTCCCTTGATTAACACAGTAGTTGCATTCCTGGGAAAAGTCAGCATATGGTAAAGCCATGCCAAAAAATACTGGGTTTATTTGTAAAACAGAGATAGGCTGCAAATACATATTATTATAAATAGGTTTGTTACTTACATGAGTTATCTAGTTGGACTTCTCAAAGCAGGGGACATGGGGCATTTGCTACTGTGCAGGACTATCCCAGTTTTGCAGGACACCCAGCATCCTCAGGCCCCATACACTGAATGGAAGCTGCACCCTACTATCATTGCACCCACAAAATACCTCACACAGTTCAAAGCACTCCTTGGGCAGCAGTACCCCTTTTAGAACAGCATGGTCTAGATGGCAGATATTCAGACAGCTGTCATGTGAACTTCAGGATCTGTGGGTATCCCAAGTCTAAGATGCCTTGGAACTAGGGGAAAAGAAACAAAGTATCATGGTTCATAAAGCAGATTGTTACAAGCAAACAAAATTTAAGAGAGGCGCAGCATGATGGTGCAAGCCTGGAATACCAGTGGTTTGGAAGGCTAAGGCAGGAAGATCGCAAGTTGAAAGCCAGCCTCAGCAATTTAGGTCCTAAGCAACTCAGCAAGACCCTGTCTCTAAATAAAATTAGAAAGGGCTGGGGACGTGATTCAGTGGTTAAGCACCCCTGGGTTCCTGGGTTCAATCCCTAGTACCAAAAAAAAAGCAAAAAACAAAAACACCAGAGAGGCTAATATTCTAGGCAGAAAGAAGAGGGCCAGGCATAAGGGACAGCATAAGCAAAGGCACAGAGGAGAATGAGAGTCAGATGGTATATGGGGAAATAAAGGCCTAAGAGCAAAGGGCCAGGAGGTAAAAGATGGGAGAAACAGGAGGAGTCAAGGCCCTCGCACATCTATTACAGTAGGCAGCTTGGACTCTGTCCTGAGGAGCTAGTGGGCCACCATCTGACAAGCCATGTATTTTATTTGTAAGTGTATTATTTTGCTCAATGAACTCTGATCAAAAAATTTGCCCTTTGAGGCCTGTTTTGGGATAGCATCCCTGGAGCTGCCCAGAAATAAGGTCTGAAAATGCAATCCAGGGGAGTGGTTTGAATTGAATTGACCTGACCTGCCTCCCATTTGCTTACACCCGAGGACCTGGCTTTGCTCTACCTGTGCAAGTCCACAGGTCAAGTGCAGAGAACATCATATAGATAGAGATAAAGCTTCCCTCCAAGCAGATAAAGACTCCCAGCCTATCACTCTTCCTAGAGTATCTGAGTCTCAGGCTTCAAGGGTAATGAAGTGAATACTTGAAAGTCTATTTCCACAGTACCTGGGGTGACAGAGGAACTCCTTGCCACTTTCAAAGGGACACTGTCTATTCTCTGCAAAGGTGCTAGGGCCACAGTGAATGATCCCTAGGCAATCCTGTGCCCCGATTTTCACTCTGACATTCACTAGATGTGTAAACTTGAATTTCCATTTCCTTACGTATAAATGAAGTTTTTAATACTCCAGAGAGGGTTCTGAGGATTCTGTGATTAATGTAAGTTAACACCTCATAACTAATCTTTTTCTTTTTTTCTTTTTGGTACCGGGGTGAACCCAGGCATACTTTATCACTGAACCATAGCCCTAGCCCATTTTATTTTTTATTTTGAGACAGGGTCTCACTAAATTGCTTAGGGCTTCACTAAATTGATGAGGCTGGCTTTGAATTTGCAGTCCTCCTGCCTCAGTCTCCTAAGCTGCTGGGATTACAAGCATGTACCACCGTACCTATCATAATTTATCTTTTAAAATGCTGAGTGAGCCGAAGGTTATATAATGGCAAAAGACCTATGAATCTTTCATTCTTCTGAAAAATAAAGAAAAATGAATTAAATCAGGATTCTTGCTACACAGACTTGTAAACAATCCTCAAAACACAGAAATGAGTATTTGATTATGTAGGGCCTGCCTTTGAGAAGCCCATGGCATTCTGAAGGTGCTGCACAGATAGTTAGGATGTTAGGATGGGATGTTTCAGAGGCATAAGTATGGCCCTCACTGGTAAATTTTGGAAAGGTGAGGGACTCCTAGATAGATTATTTTGTTCCTTTAGTGTGACTCATGACCTAGTGCCTCTCTCCAGCCACAAAAACCCCAGCTCACTGGAATTCTCTGAGTCTGGGTGATTAAGAGGCACTCTCAGCAATAATGGATGCAACCTGTTCTTAAAAAGTGTGTGGATCAAAATTCTGGAAAATCATCTACTAAAACACATTACAAAGATAGTGCACCATGATTAAGTGGGGTTCATCCCAGGGATGCAGGGTTGGTTCAACATATGGAAATCAATAAACATAATTCATCTTATCAATAGACTTAAAAACAAGAGTCATATGATCATCTCAATAGATGCAGAAAAAGCATTTGATAAAATATAGCACCCCTTCATGTTCGAAACACTAGAAAAACTAGGGATAGTAGGAACATACCTCAACATCATAAAAGCAATTTATGCTAAACCCAAGGCCAACATAATTCTAAGCAGAGAAAAATTGAAAGCATTCCTTCTAAAAACTGGAACAAGACAAGGATGCCCTCTTTCACCACTTTTATTCAACATTGCCCTTGAAACTGTAGCCAGAGCAATTAGATAGAATAAAGAAATTAAAGGTATACAAATAGGCAAAGAAAAACTCAAACTATCACCATTTGCCAACAACATGATTCTATATTTAGAAGATCCAAAAAATTCCACCAAAAAACTTCTAGAACTAATAAATGAATTCAGGAAAGTAGCAGGATACAAAATCAATAGCCATAAATCAAATATGTTCCTATACATCAGTAATTAGTCCAATGAAAGAGAAATTAAGAAAACTACCCATTCACAGCAGCATCAAAAAAATAAAAATAAAATACTTGGAAATCAATCTAACAAAAGAGGTGAAACACCTCTACAATGAAAACTACAGAACACTAAGGAAAGAAATTGAAGAGGACCTTAAAAGATGCTCCTGGATAAGCAGAATTAATATTGTCAAAATGGCCATACTACCAAAAGCATTATGCAAATTTAATTCAATTCCTATTAAAATCCCAATGATATTCTTCATAGAACTAGAAAATATAATCATGAAATTCACTTGGAAAAATAAGAGACCCAGAATAGCCAAAGCAATCCTTAGCAAGAAAAGCGAAGCAGGAGGCATCAGAATACCAGACCTCAAACTATACTACAGAGCTATAGTAATAAAAACAACATGGTATTGGCACCAAAACAGACACATAGACCAATGGTACAGAATAGAAGACATAGAGACAAACCCACATAAATACAGTTATTTCATACTAGACAAAGGGACCAAACACATTCACTGGAAAAAAGAGCCTATTCAACAAATGGTGCTGGGAAAAATGGAAAGCCACATGTATCAAAATGAAATCAAACCTTTATCTTTCACCCTGCATGAAACTCAACTCAAAGTGGATCAGAGACTTAGGCATTAGAACAGAGACCCTGTGCCTAATAGAAGAAAAAGTAGGCCCAAATCTTCACCATGTCGGCCTAGGATCTGACTTCCTTAACAAGACCCCTAAAGCGCAAAAAGTTAAATCAAGAATCAATAAATGGGATAGATTCAAACTAAAAAACTTATTTTCAGCAAAAGAAACAATAATGTGAAGAGAGATCCTACAGATTGGGAGAAAATCTTTACCACATGCAGCTCAGATAAAGCATTAATCTCCAGGATGTATAAAGAACTCAAAAAACTTAATACCAAAAAAACAACCCAACCGCCGGGCATGGTGGTGCATGCCTGTAATCCAAGCAACTCAGGAGGCTGAGCCAGGAGGATCACGAGTTCAAAGCCAGCCTCAGCAGCTTAGGGAGGCCCTAAGCAACTCAGTGAGACCCTGTCTCTAAATAAAACACAAAATAGGGCTGGGGATGTGGCTCAGTGGCCAAGTGCCCCTGGGTTCAATCCCCAGTACCAAAAAAACAAAACAAAACAAAAAAACAACCCAACCAATAAATGGGCTAAAGAACTGAATAGACACTTCACAGAAGATATACAATCGATGACCAAATATATGAAAAAATGTTCAACATCTCTAGCAATTACAGAAATGCAAACCAGAACTATTCTAAGGCCAGGCATGGTGGCGCACACCTGTAATCCCAGCACTTGGGAGCCTGAGGCAGGAGGATTGATAGTTCAAAGCCAGACTCAGCAATTTAGCGAGGCCCTAAGCAACTCAGCGAGAGCCTGCCCTGTCTCTAAATAAAATACAAAATAGGGCTGGGGATGTGGCTCAGTGGTGGAGTGGCCCTGGGTTCAATCCCTAGTACCAAAAAAAAAAAAAAAAAAAAAAAATATATATATATATATATATATATGGCAAATGCCTATAATCCCAGAGATTTGGGACACTGAGGCAGGAGGATCACAAGTCTGAAACCAGACTCAGCAATTTAGTGAAACCCTTAGGAACTTAGCAAAACCCTATCTCAAAATAATTAAAAAGGATAGGGGAAATAACTCACTGGTAAAGTGCCCATGGGTTTAATACCCATTTTCTCTCCCAAATGTGTGGGGATCTAAGGCATTTGGGGTGCCAATTTATCCCATGGATGCCCCTCTCTTTCTGATACCAAAAGCTTTGAAGGATTTTTAAAGATTATTTCACAGTCGAAGAAGTGGATACTCGGAGAGGAACAATGAGTTGCCCAACATCACAGAGAATATGTTGAGATCAGAAATACGAGACCAGGTTTATCCCTTATATCCAAGACCATGTGTAAATATGTTTATGAAAGTACTCCTTATCAGCCAGGCGTGGTGGTGCATGACTGTAATCCCAGCAGGCAGGATCACAAATTCAAAGCAAGCCTCAGCAATTTAGTAAGGCCCTAAGCAACTTAGTGAGACCCTGCCTCAAAAACATAAAATGGGCGGGGGTTCAGTGGTAAAGTGCTCCTGGGTTCAATCCCTGGTACCAAAAAAGAAAAGAAAGTACTCCTTATCCCCAGGGCAGTGACCATTGGAATTGTCTGAAAGGGAGTCAATTCATATAGTCTAGGCCTATGCTGTTCAAGGCTGATGTCACTAGCCACACGTGGCTATTGAACCCTTGAAATGTGGTTAATTCAAACTGAGATGTGTGCTTAGCACAAAATGTGCACTGGATTCTAAGACAGTCCTATTGAGATGGCAATGTTTCAGATATATCTGTTACATAAAATATGAGTATAATTAATTCCACCTTTTTTCCCACCTTAAAATGTGGCTATTAGAGAGTTTAACAATATACACGTGACTTGAATTATATTTCCATTAGACACCCAAAAGGACAGGGAGCCAGGCCTTCAATGAGATCACAGAACAGGTTATCTGACTGTTGGGGGCCTGCTTGGTAACGAGTGATGGTGAAGGGTGCAGAATTCAGTCTGAGATTTGCTTGAAGTGCCTCAGGTCCCCTCTTTGTAAAGTTTGAGGGAGGAAATCTATTATTCTTATCTATCACTTTTACTGTAGGATACTGAGATCTGCAGCAAGGGAATGCCATTGTGCATGAAGTGGCTTAGGTTATTTCATGATAAATACTATCATAATAGTCCAGGATACAAGTGAGGTGTCTTGGACCACAGTGATAGTGATGGAGTGCTTCTAGATACACCAGGCTGCCCTGACAGACCAAGTATGTGGAGTAAGGAAAAGGGAATCAAGGATGCCTCCAAGGATTTTTTTTTTATTTACTTATTGATTCATTGAACACAAATGGAGTACAGCTATTGTTTCACTGGTTGTACACGCCTCCGAGGATTTTAAAGGCACCTGAAAGGTGGGTAGGGCAGATTGCAGGAGGTTTTGGGGGGAAATTGGTTCCCCCCACTCAACGACAGGACAGCCACCATTCTAGGCTACTTGAGAACTTCTCACATTCAGGGTCTCCTAGGGGAGACCAGAACAGACCTAGGTATCATTCAGGAAGAGAGGTGGTTCATTTTGTTTGCTCTGCACCAAAGGGCTGGTCACTCAATCCCTTAGCAGGAAAAATCTTTTCCAAGTCACACTATTTGGGGATGTAGTTGATTTCACATTGTGTGTGACCAGGTCTAGGAATATATATTCAGTGTAGCTCAGTGGTAGAACACTTGCCTAGCATGTGCGAGGCCCAGGGTTTGATCCCACACACACACCCTCAAACCAACCAAACACAAAACAGCAACAAACAAACAAACAAACAAATACACCTGTCATAGACCCTGGGAATACAGAGCCAAGATGTGGTCCCAACCTTCCTATAGCTTAGTGGTTGAGAATAAATAACACCTCCTCTCCCCAAAAAAGAGACAGTCCCAGGCTGTGTATTCATTATCCACAAAACATTAAGAACCTACTATGTAAAGAAATTTCATGAAAAATAGAAGAGAGCCCAGTAGAGGAAGGGGATCAGAGGGAGGGAGGAGGGGAGAAAAGGGGGAGATACTGGGGAATGGAATTGACCAAATTATGTTATATGCATGTACAAATACGTCACAATGAATCCCACTATTATGCATAATTATAATGCACACAATTAAAAACAAAAAAGAAGATACTCATAAATTATTCCTAAGAGAGAGAAGAATCAGGTAAGTCATGATAGCAGGCAGGATATAACCAGGAAGGACCTTAAAGTTGATAAAAAGTAGAGGTGGGCCAGCAAAGGATTTGAGAGAAGGATTGGCAAGTAGGTCACTGAGACAACTAAGCTGCTGGAAGGCAGGTTTGTTCATTTGCTTAGAAAATGTTCCTGTTCAGCCAGGGCAATCCATCTGGGCCCAGGACACTCCATCTCTGCCATTATGATCCACTTAAATCTATTTTAAAGTCTTAGAAGAACAACTTGCAGATCATCACATCGCATTGCAGATCATAGCATTTCATCACAAAGAATAGCAGGTGGTTAAGGTGTAAGGACTGTGGAAAGAAAAGAGATTCATATTTTATTATTTAATTTTTTAAATATATTTTATTATATTTACTTAAACCCCTTATCACCTGTCAAATTCACTCCTTGGAGTACTTGGTAGCATTTATCTGTTTCCATTCCAAATTTAAAAACAGACTTTATTGTGTGAGTCAGAAATGAAAAAAAGCTAGCATTTTATTGAGTATTTGCAAAGTGCCAGGCACCTTAGTGACACCCTCCTCCCCCTTGTCACTGTCTTTCTGAGTGATACCATTTGTAAGACTGCAGTCAACCATGTTGGTACTGCCTCCTGTAAAGAGCGGTACCTATATGTTCCCCTGACCTAGAAAGTATGATCAAGGGGAGAGTCAGGGCTCAGATTTAAACCCAACCATTACCAGCAGTGTGACCTTGGACAAGTTACCTTTTCTGAGACTATTTTGCCATCTATGAAATAGAATGATAATGTCAACCTCTACTAACTCATGAGGTGTTTGTAGAATAATCATATTGAGTAAATGCGCAGGACTGGAATGGGAGAATGAGGTTAGAGCCTTGCTTTGCCACTTCCTAGCTGGGTGGCATTGGGCAAGTCATCTTGCGTCTGAGCTGTGTTTCTCATCTCTAACATGGGACTTACATCCTCTGCCTTCCTCACGGTATTATAATAGCTCAGAAGAGAGGGCTTCAATTGGAGCAAAGAAAACAGCAATTAAAAGGGATTTTTAAAAGGGAATTTTCTACTCATGTTGGTTGCATTGACTCATCTCCCACGAGAGGAGGAGCTCCCACTTTTCCTCTTTGTAGAGATTCTGGCTTTTCTACCTGATACCTGGTATGCAAATGAGCAGCATGTTAGCAATTATACAAGAATGTCCCAGAACAGGATCTGAACACACAGAACTCTGTCCTGCTCATGGCATGTAGACTCCAAGATGGAAAGAAGGAGAACTTTTGTAATAGGTGTCATGTGGTTTGGAAAGGGCTTCAGTTTCTCCAACTCTAACGGGAGAAGGGGGAAGTACAGGTGAAGTCTTTTAAAGATGCCTGTCTTGGCTCTACATTTCCACATTCTCTGAATTTCTGGGCACATATCCTGCCTTCTTTCCCACAGCTAAGGCTCCTATTGGATATGTCTACAATGAATGAAAGATGATGAGGCCGCCTCTGAAGGCTGATCAACAATCCCCTGGGATGCTTAATTGCTTCCTGCCCATCCGATAGCAATTGATTGTGCCTCTGAGGGACACTTGAGATTTCAACAGGGTGGCCTGTTTAGCTGACAGCTGCTGTTCTCACTGGAGGCTGGCAAAATAATGTTGGAAAGTCCTAACCATTAACCTCAAGTATAAAAGGAAACTAAAAATACCAGGGATCATCTGCCAAACTTGGGCCCCTGTTTGCATAGCAACCCAGAACCTTCAGCCTAAGCAGTGATTCTCAAAATGTAATTCAGGATCAGTAGCCACAGCGTCACCTCAGAACTTGTATACCGCCGGGGGTGGTGGCACACTCCTGTAATCCCAGCACTTGGGAGGCTGAGACAGGAGGATCACGAGTTCAAAGCCAGCCTCAGCAACTTAGCGAGGCCCTAAGCAACTCAGTGAGACCCTGTCTCTAAATAAAATACAAAATAGGGCTGGGGATGTGGCTCAGTGGTGGAGTGCCCCTGGGTTCAATCCCCAGTACCAAAAAAAAAAAAAACAAACTTGTATACCCACATTTTCAGTCACCCAGGCCTACTAAACTCCAGAGGCACCACCTTCCAAGTGGTTTCAGAACCATTAACCTAAAACAAAGCACATCTTTCAAAGCATGAGATCTTGACCTCTTCCTCAAAATGCACTGGCAAAGTCCACTCTTTGAAGCCACTGAAATAGTGGGTTGAACCAGCACCTAAAACCAGCCCAGGTTCCATTACTTCCCAGCTGTACCACCTTGGGCAAGCTATTAGACCTCTCTTAGCCTGTTTCCTTACCTGTAAATTGAAGCTAATATCTATGGTCAGCTGTTCCTGAGGTGAGAAATAGCACACATATGGTCTGGACTTCTGTAAGGTATGTGTACAGATGTTATTTAACTATTTCTTTCCTAACCTCCCATATATCTTACTTTTCCACAATGCTCTCTGTTTAACCTAGTATAGAAGTATTTAGGTGTTGCCACTTCTTTGGATCTTCATTTACTTATAAGGGTTAACATACCCTATTTAATTAAATAAATAGGTATGCCTTTCCGCTGTTAATCTTGTCTTTTGCCAAATTAATTCTCAGAACCACACTGAGGTGTTGTTTTGTTTTCTTTTGTTTGTATCAGGGATTAAACCCAGGAATGCTTAGCCACTGAGCCACATCCCCAGTCCTTTTCATTTTTTAAATTTTAGAGACAGGTTCTCGCTAAATTGCTGAGGCTGGCCTCAAACTTGCATCCTCCTCCCTCAGCCTCCCCTGCTGCTGGGATTACAGGCACACCACCATGCCCAGCCTCCCGGTCCCCCGCCCCAAGATCTTCAGAGGGTAAAGTTTTGCCTACCTATAACGGCAGTTGCTTAAAACCCCAAGAAAAAGTACTGGCCTTTGTCAAACTTCTCTGGACACAATAACTTCTTCAAATTCTCTCGAGTATCAAAGAATGCCAAGCACATCCTGTGCTCCTCCCCCAGGAACCCAGAAGACCTGAGATGCCCTGCCCAGGCTGCGGTCAAAGGCTAGATCCGTTTGCCAGGACCGGGCTGCGGAGGGTTTTTGAGGTCAACTCGACCGACCCCACCCCACCCCGGCTTCCCCGGAGCTACGGAGCCCAAGAGACGGGCTCAGTCAAGGTCGCCACGCAAGACGGTGGCAGGGCCAGGCCCCCAGGTCCCCGCACTCACCGTACAGAGACCCCGGCCCCACCACCCCCGAGGTCGCGCCACTCGCCCTACTCTACTCCTGGACGGGGTTTCCCAGGCCCAGCGCCCTCACCCCGAGCGACCCGGCCCGGCCGGCCGGAAGTCCTGGGTGGGCCCTGCGACGCGCGCACAGCGGCGCCAGGCGTCCGGGCTCCGTGGCGCGGCCCGCCGCCCCCTGGCGGGCCCAGAGCGCGCGGCAGCGGCGGAGTCGGGCGCCCGCCCCCTCCCCGCCGGGGGCGGAGTCGCTGCCGCGCCGGGTCCGGGTCGGCGCCGCTGGCCCCCGCTAACCTCCTCCCGGCGAGCCGCGGGGCGCGGCGGCGGGTCCGGCCGCCGTGGGACGCTGCCCGCCGCGGGGCTGGGGAGGGCCGCGGGGCGCGGGGCTCCGGGCTCGGGCGGCCGCTGATGGGAGGCGGCGCCCCCGCGGGCGAGCGACGGCGCCTCGGCCACCATGGGGAACAAGCAGACCATCTTCACCGAAGAGCAGCTGGACAACTACCAGGTGAGCCCGGCGCGCCCCGGTCCCTGAAGCGGCGCCCTCCGCCCCTCCGGTCTTTTCCCGAGACCTCGGGGAGGCCAGTTCCCTGGGGGTTCAAACCCTACCACTGCTTTCAGCGCGCAGCGTGACCTTGGGCCGGTGACTTACCCCTCGCAGAGCCTCAGTTTCCCTGCCTGGGGAAACACATAGCTTTCCAGTTGGAAGTTTGTGTCAGGCACACCTTGTCCTCGCTCCCCTCCTCTCCCCCATGCAGCCTTCTTAATGCTGGGTTCGGTCTGGACCCGAGCCACCCCTCCCAGCGACCACCTGGTGTGGAGATGGAGAGTCCGAAAACGTGGGCTGCAGGCATTGTCAGCCCCCACAGTCCCAAGAAGGGCTGGGAGTGGGGTGTTTCAGCTACAGTTGTGGTCTTAGGTTGGAATGTTTATCTGTTGGGGTCTCTCCCTCTGGCCCCAACATGGAAATAACTGGAACAAGAAGGTAAGCCAGATGCCATTCTTACCTGGCCACTTCTCTACACTCCCTCAGCACTCCCAACAACACTCCTTAGATCCTTCTAAGTTCCAGAACCAGCTATCAGAATCCAGGATCCCAGTGCCCAGCCACCCAGGTGAAAACTTCTGTGGTTGTAGATGGAGCTCCCATCCCTGACTTGCCAGGATCCCTGTAACCTCAGTCTTTTCAGGTCCCTTGCCTGCTGGCTGCATTGCAGCTACCTCACAACAATTTACAGTCCCCCAATTGGCCATACTCTTTTCTCCTTCCCTCCTTCCCTCCCTTTTCTGTAGTTTCCTGGGCCAGAGACTTCAACCTTCAAGGCCTTACTCTAATACCTCCACTGACTCCCCCAGCCAGAACTGACAGGGCCCCATTGCCACCACTGTCTTTGGGAGAGATGAACACAGTAGATACCTGTAGCCTTCATGAATATTTGTGTTGGTATGAATGAAACCGAGCTTGAAGTGTAGATCCTCTGATGTGGTTGAAGGTAAATTAAAATTCCCTTTATCTCCTAGTTGTCAATAACAGATTTCCCAGTTCCCTGTGTGAGGCCGGGGAAGGAAGAGAAAAACCATATTTAGGGAGAGCTAGATGAATATCAGACACTGTAGTCAATGCCCTCCACGCATCAACTCACTTGACCATCACAGGTCACTGTTTTACAGGAGAGTAAACAAAGGCTAAGGAGCCTTGGACATTCAGGTCACACATAGGAATTTGAATTGTGAACCCAAGGCTGGCTTCCTTCCTTTGGGACGAAGTGGACTGGACTATGTGTGCTTTTTGTCCAGGAGACACTCAAAGTTTAAGTTAGACAGACTTTTACCTCCAGTGTGGTCTTTTGATAAAGGCAGGTGAAGTGTGTTGTAGGGAGGGGCATTAGCAGGCAAGGGGAAGCCAGCAGGCAGCTGACTGCGGCTTTGTCTGGAAGAAACAGTGCTCAAGCAAGCCTTTGGAGGACAGGAGCATTTCACTCAGCAAGGCCTGGAAGGAAGCATTCCAGGTGGAGGGGGCAGAATAAAAGCTTAGAGTCGGACAGGGGCAAGCAGCCCATACCCAAAAGTGAAGAGTGGCTTGGAGTGGGGGTAGGGAGCCTGGGTTCCCACTCAGACCAGCCTGGCATTGGGTTACCCATCAAGGCCAGTCCCAGTGTTGGGTTCTGATCCTTTGCCAGGCCTGGCTAGACCCTGCCAGGCAGGGTGGGAGAAATGAGAGACATGAAATCTGAGAGGCCCACATCTCCTTCCCTCTGGCTGTCCAGCATGGCAAGCCAGTACTGAATGGGGTGACCCTGAGTTACAGCCACCCCTGCCCCAAATGACCTCCAGGTTTCTTGGGACTTCCAGCCTGAAAGTCTTCTCTTCCTAAGGCAAGGGTTCCCCTTCATTAGTTCCCAGGTACCATTGGTTCCCAAAGTTTAGGCTTCTGTCTAGGTCATTCTAAATTGTATCCCTGTTCCCCAGAACCTTCAAACTCTAAAACAGGCCTCACTTCCTTTCCCAGAACCTACTGCTGCTCCTCCAGCCTCTTTCCTTTAGCCCTATTTTCAATTAAATAGCCTTTTGTGTCTCACCTGGGTACCCCCCCTTCCTCTAACCCCATGGCCAGGGCCCTGGGCCAAAGCTCCTCAGTCTTCTGGAAATGAGAGGTCTAACTGCTCCTTCCTCACCCCTCCTGTCTGCTCCTTCCACCTCAGCCACTCACCAGCTTCTGCCACAGTCCCTCAGTTCTCTCACTCTTCCTTCTTTCCCCTTCTATCTCATTTCTTCTCCTCTCCTCTCCTCTTCCCTCCTCTCCTCTCCTTTTCTCTTCGCTCCTCCTCTCTCTCTCTCTCTCTCTTTTCCCTTTTCCTTCCTCTTCCTTTCAATGAACACTATATATCATCATTGTAAAATAAAATTTTTCTATGAAAATAATCCATGGACAAAGAGTTGCATTGACTGCATTGGCCAATCCCCTCTTGCTGTGGAAGACCCTAGGGAGCCATCTATGGAATATGGACTCCTGGAGCAACAACGCAGGGACAAAGGACAGGAGGAATCTTTTTAAAATTCAGGTCCCAGTGCTGCTGCTGGTCCAGGCACCACATCTTAAGGACCATTAATGTAGAGAGATGTAAGTAATCATGATAAGGGACCAGGTTTATATGGGAAGCTTTTGCATCTTTTGCCAGTAGAACCCTTAGGTCAGGGCCTGAATACTTCCTTTCTAACCCATGGCAAAGGAGAGCGGGGAGCGGAGGAGGGAGTAGACAGATCAGGAGAGAGGAGAGCAGGAATCAGGACCTCCTCATTCCAGTTCTGCCAACAGCCCCTTCCTGGCTAGTTAGCAGAGCCCTTTCTCTTGTCACTGGCATCTTCCAACCTCAGAATCAGCCTGCAGCAGAGGGTTGTCTGTACCTGGAAGGCTCAGTCAGGCTGCCTTTGCTGCCTGAACCAGTTCTCTGGGTTGTCAGCCCACATGGTTCCCAGCCTGAGTCTTAGGCCTGCCAGGCAGAAGTTTTCTGCCTTCTGATTGGGAGGTGGGACTTCTGCTTCCCCAATATGAGCCTTTCATGGCTCCTACAGAGGAACCATTGCCAAAAGCAAAGCCAAGTCCCCCAAGAGAAGCCCCTATATTTCCAAGAAGAGCAAGGCAGCATAGAGTCCTTCATCTAACTCACAGGGAGCTGCAGGTGGTTCAGAAGACAGATATATCCCATGGGCTACATGGGACCTGGACATTCCTACCAACTGTACCCACCTGAAGGTGCCCAATAGAACCCTCCCTGTTGTGGGCATCCTGTAGGCATTGTCCTTGGCCTGCCTCAACATACAATCCAATTGACCTGGTGTCCAGAGGTTTCAGGTCTTATCCAGGGCCAGCCTGGCTGTCTGCAAGCCTGGGCTGCAACCACTCACCCCTCATCAGAGCAGCTCTGCTCAGCATATGGCCTCAGGAGGCCCCACAGACTCTGGGCTCTGCAGAGCCTAAGAGGCCTTCTTCCTTCATACTGCAACAGTGGACAAAGGCAAAGGAGCCCAACAGCAGAGGAGAAACATTAAAGGCCTTCACCATTGGGCATTTTAGAAAGTGCTAGATCCTTTTCACCTCCTTGCTTCCCACCAAGGCCTGGCATAATAAACACCATCAAAGAAGCCAGTGGTTTTTACCTACAACAGGCAGACCAGGCCACCATATAGGCCCTGAGAAGGTTATAATCTGTATGACCTCAGGAATTGAGTGCTGTCCACTCTGGGTAACCCACTTGTGGATCCTCAGCAGCCTCCACCCTTTCTTTTGTCCAGATGCTTCCCATGGCTCCCTGCCTATCCTCCTACTCCCCTGCCTCTTCCCCCAGTCCTCCATCCCTCCTCTTTCCCCGCTGTGTGACCTTACCCATTTCTGTGGCTTCCTCCATCCACATTCCTGGAACTTTCAGTCTCCCTGCACAGGGCTGCTTCCCTTAACTTCCCAGAGCGCAAACTGTACCTTGCACACCTCCATGAAGTCCCATCCTGAGGACCTGAACGAAGTAATGTGGTGGCTATGTCCTCAGTAGTCTCCAAAATTGTGAACCAACCACCTTCCCATTCTCCCACAGCTTATCCCACTGGCCCTCAAGACATCCATGTTCACATGTGAACTCCAGCTCCCTCCTTACTGTACACCCACAAGCAGTCTCACAGCCCCAGTCCACCCATGCTTTGACTTCCCAGGCCAGTGGGCAGATATGGGAGGGGCAGTAGTGATTCTTCTGCCCCCAGCACTGGTCTGTCCGGTGAGGGCCTATGGCTCAAGTGGTCTGAGGAAGGAAGGAGCCTTGGGCCACATAGCCCACTCTGTGTGTGTGTTTGTTTTCCTCCACAGGACTGCACCTTCTTCAATAAGAAGGACATCCTCAAGTAAGTGTGGCTTCTTGTCACCCTTTTGGGGGCGGGGCTGGGGACACCATGTGCACTGACTGTAGAAACTGGAGCTGAAAAAAGAGCATTGGAGCCCAGTTCAGGCCTTAGCTGCACCAAGGCCTGCTGTGTGGACTCAAGAACTTCCCAATGCTCCCAAGGCCCTAATTCTACTGTCAGGAATGGAGCATATACTCATTACATGCTAGACTCTGGGGTGGGAGTTTCAGGCACATTTTCATTTAATCTTCACTGTGACTTTATAACAAGAAGATTCTGCTATCCTTTTAGAGATGGGACTTAGCAACTTGGCCCAAGTTACACAGCCAGGGACTAAAGGCCTTGCTTATGACTTCAGGTCCCTTGCTGTGTCCCTACATCTTGGGGCCTGCTACTACAGGGAGCCTCTGTTAGGCTAAGGGCCATCTAGTTCCAGCTCTGATGTCCTTTCACTCCTGGGATGTCCAAAAACTAGAAGCATGCCCACCACCCCTGAGCTGCCTGTCAGTATGGGCTCTCCTTTCTTCCCTGTCCTTGCAGGTTGTAGGGGTGGTCCTGGACAGGAAAATGAAGAGGCTTGGTAGTCTCAGCCCCAGGACCAGACAGTGAAATCACAGAATGCCAGGAAACCTGCTCCACAGACTGTGCTGGGCCCCTCTGCCTGGGCTATCAGGTGGCATTAAAAGCCAGAGAAGTCTCAGGATCACTTTCCCTGGAGATCGATGGACAGGCTGGGCTGGAGCCTGGTGCAGCTTCTCAAGATAGCTGTTCTGTGGTTTGTCACTGTCCTAACTACTCTGCTTGGACAGGCAGTGCTCTTTTCTGCCCAGGTTGCCATTCCAACTCATCTCCTGAGTGAGTGGGGTGTGCCCCATTTCCGCCCTCTCAGAGAGTAGAGCTGGGCTCTCCTTCCACTTCCCATCTCCATGACCTCAAGCCAGGTTGGACCCTACCCAGCCTTAGGTGCTTCTGGGAAATGGGGATGACAGTACTGCTTTCAAAAGGCAGTAACCCCAGCGTGGTATCTGATAACTGGGATTTGACCTGGAGCTTGAGTGATATGAGGGTGAGGATCCCATTAGGACAAGATAGCTCTCAGAATGTAATCACACAGCAGTTGGTCCTGGTGTTCTGGTGGCACCTCTGACCTTTCAGAGTTTTGACACAAAGCTTCATGTAATCCTTGCCACATTTGTCCTCTGCTGTGGGAAGCTCCCAACATCTATTTTGTAGATGCCAGACCCAGACTGCTTTTCCTTTGAGGCCCACAACCATTTCCATTCTAGTCACCAAAGCCACTTACCCCCAGTCTTTGCATTGATCATCTCTACTTCCCAGGGTGGCTTTTTCATGCCATACTTCCTTCCAGACCCAACTCCAGTCACCCACCTCTTTGGGGAGCCTCCCAACTCCCTGCCAGCCCAGTAATCACACAGTACTCTTAATGGCACTCTGTGGGTTCATGGGCTCAGGTGCCAGCTTCCCTTGGACTTGTTGTCAAGTAAGACTCAGGTCTCTCAGCCTGCTCCTGGCATTGCATATGCATTTGTTAATCACTGGTGAGTGCTTGAAGAGTGTGTGGGAGAGGGAAGACTGGCCATGGGAGATCCAGCCTGAGGAGCAGCAGTCACAAGGAAGCAGGCCTGCTCCCCCACATCCCTGCCTTCCTCCAGTGGTTTTACTAAGAGTAGCAAGGTTGGCCCTGGGGGGACAAGGGAAGAATGGCTCAAGGTTAGGAATGGGAGTCAATATGGCAGGCCTCTGGGGGTGTTCCTGGCCTCTTTGCAAATGAGGGACACCAGGCAGGTGAGAATGCTTAGGGAGAGTGCCCTGGCTCCGTGCAGCCCCACCTGCCCACCTCTGTACCCTTTGGTACCCCAGCCTTTATAGCTCAATAACAGAGCAAAGGCCACAGCTAAGGTCCCAGAAGGGGTGAAGGACCTCTCCACGCACCTGGACATGCCCACTCCTACCTGTTCTGTCACTGATACATTCAAGCCCAGACTCTAGGTCACTAATCCTTGGGGCTCCACGGGACTAGACCCAGTGCTTTTCCTATGAAGTGATCATGTGGGGAAGGGAAGGGATGAAGCCTGGTGTCTGGTCCCCACTATGTGACTCCTTATGTATCTCTCCTTGCCACATGTGCAGGGTAGGGAGTCCAGCAGTGTTTGCTGGGGCTATTTTCTGGAAGAGCCAGGTTGACAGTATTTTAAAGACAACTAAGAGCTACTTGGAGTTCTGTTGGCCAGCTGTCTACCCTCAGGGAAGGGCAGTGAGACATGGCAGGAGGTGGGATTACCTGTCCCTGGAGGGGCCAGGCGTGGCCACTCTGGTTCCTTATTAGTTTCAGCTTCTTTACTCTTCTATAGACTTCTTTCTGGGCTCTAGTAGAAGCCAGGGTGACTGATCCCTGTCCACCCCAGGGAAACCCTCTCCACTGTTCATATCTCAAGTCCAGGCAGCACAACTAAGGCCTGAAGCCCAGAGAGGGCAAGGAGCAGAGACCTGCCCAGCAGTGCACAACAGGGCAGCAGCAGGGTCAGACTGACCAGGCCCAGCTTCTGCCAGTGTGCAATCCTCCCAAGACCTCAGTGCAGCCACCCTTCCCCCACCTGGATGGTTTTCTTGGTAAGCTGCACCCTGAGTACTGACCAGATGGCGAGGAGGAAACCTGAGCAGGAGGCTTTTTGCAGCTTGGGGCCCAGCTCTCTGGCAGCCTTGGGTCAGTGACATGGAGTCACAGATAACCACAGAGCTGGCTCTCTCTCCACTCCCTCTGCCCCCACCTAGTAAATCCAGTGGCTCCCCAGGACACAGCTCTTCTTCCCCCTCTCTGAGCCCAGGTGGGCAGCCCACCCCATTGGGCCACCCATTCCTTCAACCTCCTTGCTCTCTGTGGGTAAGATGCTTAAAGCTTCAACTCTGGCATCCCTCAGTTACACTGTGCTCCTGAATGAGTGACTTAGGGGTCCTTGTCCCCTGGGTATAGAGAAAGGCTCTCCTAGTTAGCAACCCAAGGTGCTCACCTCATTGTTACTTTGTTTATTTTCTCAGCCTTTTAAAAACTTTGTGTAATCTATTTTAGTTACTTTTACTTTTTTATTACACATCTAATACATATGACTGTAAAAAATTAGAATATAATTCCTAGTATGTGCAAGGCCATGGGTTTGATCCCCAGTAACACACACACACACACACACACACACACACACACACAAAAGAAAAAGAAAATAAAGCCAGTCAACAGAAGACAAAAAATGTACCTTATAATCCTACCCACCCCCGCCAAAATAATGGCTGCTAATCTTTTGGTGTATGTTGTGCTGGCATTTTCTTTTATGTTTATCAAAAAGTCAGACAATGTTGTTTTGTAATATACTTAAAATTGTTTTTCTTTAGACAAATTATAAGAATGTATAAGAGAGTTATGGAAAATAGTGTGGCAGATCTTCAAAAAATTAAAAATAGAATTTACATGCAATCCAGCAATTCAATTTATGGTATATAATACAAAAGAATTAGGGGACTGAAGTTGTGGCTCAGTGGTAGAGCACTTGCCTGACATGTGTGAGGCCCTGGGTTTGATCCTCAGCACCCCATATAAATAAATAAAAGATTCATTGATAACTAAAAAATATATATTAAAAAAAAGAATTGGCAATAGGGTCTTGAAGACAAGTTTGTACTCTTGTGTCTTTAGCAACTTTATTCACAATAGCCAAAAAGATTGCAGCAATCCAAGTGCCCCTCAGCAGATGAATACATGAACAAAGTGCAGCATACACAGGAAGTAGAATATTGTTCAGCCTTAAAACAGAAGGCATTCGACACTTGCAACCCTAGATGGACCTTGAGGACATTATGCTATGTGAAGTAACCAGTCACAAAAAGACATGTCTATGACTCCCAAGTTTGTGAGGGACCTAGAATAGTCAAATTCATAGAGACACACAGTTGAAGGGTGGTTGCCAGGGGCTGGGAAGTGGGAAAATGGGGAGTTACTGTTTAGTGGGTGTGGAGTTTCAGTTTTGCAAGATGAAGAAAGGTGGTGGTGATGGTTGCCTGACAGTGTGAATGTCCTTAATACCATGAAGTGTACACTTAAAAATGGGTGAGGTTATGTGCATTTTACTACCCTTAATTTTAATGGTTAAGATGATAAATTTTGTTATTTTAGGACAATTTTCTAAAACTAAAAATAGATAAAAAGAAAACAATATATATCCCCACCCCACCACCCAAGATAACCACTACTAATATTTTAGCAAACAGCCTTCATTTCTGCCTTTAATTTTTAGAAGTATAAATGTACACAAGCTTTTAAAAAACTATTAAATGGGCTTCTAGTGTACATCCTACTTTTTTTAGTTTACATTGTGTGAAGAACTTTTTTGGACTTTGGTGCTGGAGGTGGAACCCAGGGCCTCTTGCCTCCTAAGCGTGTGCTCTGCCACAGAGCAACACCCCCCACCAACTTTCAAGATAATTAAATATTCTTCTATAACATTTTAAATAGCTGCATTAATTGAGTCTCTTAATTGATTTAGCTGACATCTAGGTGTCCAAATTTTCAACATTTTAATTAGTACTGTGGTGAATATCTCTGAGGCAACTTCACATAACAGCATATTTGGGACTATTTCCTTAGAGTACAGATTTCAGGATCAAAGTAGAATTGTAAGACTTTTGAATTTTGCCCACATTATCATTGTATGTTTTTTGTCTTTTGACTCAAATCATTCATTGAATAAGCTAAGAGCCTGAAACTCAGCTGCCCGTGGACCAACATGCACTATAATTAAATGAAGCTGCCCAGTCTGGGGCTTATTAAAACTGGCACTTGCAGAAACAGTTGCTTCTCATCCCCAGCATGAACAGCAAATCCAGCTGCATAATATAAAGTCTTTTAATTTGTAAATGTTGGCAACTAGATTCTAAATTTTAATTCAGTATTTTAATTTAATCTAATTATTTTAAAATACTGTATAAAAGACAGAATTAAGATTATGTTTGTTAGCCGGGCACAGTGGCGCACACCTGTAATCCCAGCGACTCAGGAGACTGAGGCAGGAGGATCTCAAGTTCAAAGATAACCTCAGCAACTTAGCGAGGCCCTAAGCAACTCAGTGAGACCCTGTCTCTAAATAAAATACAAAATAGGGCGGGGGATGTGGCTCAGTGGTGGAGTGCCCCTGAGTTCAATCCCTGGTTCAAAAAAAAAAAAAAGATTATATTTGTTTTACAGAAAAATGAAGAGATAGTTAGCATCTTTACACTATTGTCTTTCTTTAATTTTTTTTTTTTTTTAAGTACTAGGGATTAAACCTAGGGTCTTTGCCCAAGGTAGGCAAGTGCTTTAGCACTGAGCTGCATCCCCAGCTTCTGGTGTGAATTCTTTCTTATTAGGAGTACATGATAATTATCTCACTCCCTAAAATATTATATCCTTTGATAAAGTTTCATGTTTTTAATATTTATTTCATATTAATTTTGTATTTTTCTGTTTTATTGATTCTTTAAAATTGTAAATGTTTTGTTGTTGTTGTTGTTTGTTTTTAGCAGTACCCAAGATCAAACCCAGGGTCTTATACTTGCTAGGCAAGCACACTTCCCCTGAACTACATCCCCAGCCACTGAATTAGGTCTTTTCTTTTTTAATTTTTTTTTTTAGTTGTCAATGGACCTTTATTTTATTTATTTATATGTATGTGATGCTGAGGATTGAACCTAGGGCCTCACACATGCCAGCGCTCTACCACTGAACCACAACCCCAGCCCTGAATTAGGTCTTCTTTTTTTTTTTTTTCTTTTTTTTTTTTTGGTGGTGCTGGGGATTGAACCCAGGGCCTTGTGCATGTGAGGCAAGCACTCTACCAACTGAGCTATATCCCCAGCCCCTGAATTAGGATTTTTTAATCATATTTTTGAACAGGCTAATGTTGCTATATAGAAAAACGGTTATGTAGAAAATCTTCTATGTGTTATACCCGACGAAAATAAGATCATCCAAGCCATTCAAGCCAAAAGAAGCCTTTATTTTTAGCTGGCCAGCAACGACCACCCTTCAACCTAAAGGCGGTGTGCTAGGGAATCACGTGCCAGTTCTTTGTTGCCAGTATTTATAGGGAAGGGAAGGGATTAGGGTGGAGCTGGCTCTCTCTCTCTTGTTGGTACTTGAGAATCTTTTGGGGGAGTATAGCATAAGGACTAATTCAAATAATTTTTAAGTTGACTTTTTTTTCCAGCAAATAATGATAGTCTGCCTCCTTTCCAACATTTAAATGTACTATTTTATTGTCTTAACTCATTACATTAATTAGCACTCCAGAGGCATCTCACATTTATGGGTTTATTTCTAGTATATTATCATTTAAGTATGATGTTTGATTTTTAAAATATTTTTTAGTTATACATATATATACAATACCTTCTTTTTATTTATCTTTATGGGGTACTGAGGATCAAATCCAGTATCTCACATGTGCTAATAAGCAAGTGCTCTTCCACTGAGCTACAATTACAGCCCTGATGTTTGATGTTGATTTGCAGTAAAGATGTCCTTTTAGTTCTGCTTCTAAGCAGAAACTCCTTTGTTTATGTTTTAGTAAGAATTTAAAGACTTTCTGTTGACAGAAAAAAATACCCCATGTTTTCAACATTTTTAATTTTTATTAACAAATTCTTTTAAAAATTTAAAAACTTTGGAACTGGGGCTGCAGATCAGTGGTAGAGCACATACTTAATAAGTGTGCACAAGGCCCTGATTTCCATCTCCAGTGTCAAGAAAAAAAGAATCAAAATTAGATTAAGCAATAAGTCAGCTTCCCTCTCAGCATCCCTCTCCACTTCTGCCTCATGGGATCTCAGTGTGAACATGTGGTATGTACAACCACACAGTCATAAATGCATCTATCAAATTGATCAAAAAATTTGCCTATTAATATCATTTACAGTCACAGATTTCCATGCATTGAACCGTGCTTGCATTCTGAAATAAATCCCACTCAGTCCCAATGTATTATTCTCCTAAATGCTGCTGGACTTGATTTACCAGTATATTATTTTAAAACAGTTTTGCACCTGTGTGTGCAAGTACCCTTGGTTTGTTCTGGATGCTACCCATTGGGTTCAAGTATCAGGCTTCTTATTAATTCTCTAATATAAAGTGGGAGGCCTTCACATTTTGTCCTATGCTCTAGAGCAGTTCAAGTAGCACAAGTATTGTTTCTGGTCCTAGATGTATGATAAGACAAATATGAAATCATCTTGGACTTAGTACCCTTTACTGGGGGAGTGGTGACAATTTTTAGAGTGTCTTTCAGAGTGATTTAGGTTTTCAAATTCTTCTTACGTTTGTTTACCTTAAAGAAACAAAATTCTAACATTATTCATTGTTTTAGGACAGATCTGTGCACCAGGGCAGAAGCTGGCTTCCCACCCTAGCAAGACCTCCTCAACCCTCCAGGAGCATTCCTAGCCCCTCTCCCAAACCCTCCCCTTCCAGGAAACCCCACCTATGTCAGGCAACATTGAGAGCCAGGAGGAGTTTTTTTGTTTTTGTTTTTATTTGCTTGGTTTTTGGTACAAGGATTTAAACCCAGGGGTGCTTAACCAGCCCTTTTAAATTTTGAGACAGGGTCTCACTAAGTTGCTGAGGGCCTTGCTAAGTTGTTAAGGCTGGCCTCGGACTTGCAATTCTCATGCCTCAGCCTCCCAAGTCACTGGTATTATAGGTGTGCTGGTATTATAGGTGTGTGCCACATACTCAGCCAGAGCCAGGTGGTTTTATGAGCATCATCCTATTTAATCCTCACAGGTGTGACAACAGTGGGGCGGTCACCATTTCTGAAGGTAAATTTATTCTTCACGGTTACTCCACTTACTGAAAGTCATGCTGCTAGTCAGAGGTTGTCCCTAACCTCAGCCTGATCTCAAGCTCCTGCCTCAGCCTGCCACAAGGCTTTGGAGCTATAAGCCAACCCCCAGAAATACCCCAGCATCATACTGCTGCACACATTCTGGGGATTGGGTGTCAAAGTCAAGTGGGAAATATAACAATTAGAAACTCAGTGGATCTGTCAGGAATGCATGCATTGGAAAACAATTTGTGGTTGTAGGGTTTGGGGACTATTTTTCTCAATTCAGGAAATAGAAAGTCCTTGAGCATCCTCTTATGGAAAATCCCCACTTGGTCCTGTCACCCTGGTGGTGTTGACACCGCCACACCCAAAGGATAAATTCTAGGACCTTTCCCACCTCCAGCTTTCTCCAAGCTATGGAGCTTCTTTGTGAATTCAGGCCCTTGTAAGAGGATGACTGGCTGAAAAGTGGGCTTGTGGCATTTTGCTTTTTGTTTGCCATGGACAGGCTCTGAACCAGGTGTTGATGACATGCTTGCCAGAGTGACTTGACTTATAGGGAAAACATGGAGTTTATGGGTTCAGGTCTCATCCCCACTTCTCACTGGCTTTGTAAGTAGGGAATTGGGACTATTTTTCTATTATCAACCCTTGAGCCTTATTTACCTCACCTGAATAATAGGAGGCTAGTATCTACCTCTCGGGATGATTTGGGAATTAAAATAAGAAAAGTAACCCATACAGCCTTAGCTCAGAGACCCTCGCATAAGTGAGCCCGGGGAGCTGAGGTCCTTTTGAATGTGAGATGGGGAAGTAGTTAAATGCTCTGTTGGACACCAAGAATTGGGTGGACCCCACAGAGGGCCAGGTGGTTGTGTTGAAGGGTTTGCTAAAAGAGGTTGAGTCGGGCCACTTAGAAGACCTGGGCTGACCCAGGCTTTGAGGGAGTTGGGCAGCCCAGGCCCAGGCCCAAGAGATATGAGGCCATACCTGATCTGATCCCCTGTAGCCTGGGGCCTCTTCTTGAACAGTTTATCTACCTCAGTCCCTAGAGGAAAACTTGTTCCCCCCAAATCCCCTCACCAACAGCACTTTATTGAAACAATTTCTTATGAATGCACTTTTTACCTGTCCTGGTTAAGAGGCTATTCTCTAGTATGGCAAGGACCTGGACCAGGGGACACAGGGCAGAGGAGGCCCGGATAGTGGTGGACCTTCTTAGTGAGATGGTGTCAGGATGCTTCTCAGCCCTTAGAGTTCTTGCAGCATGCTGAAATGGTCTTGTGTTCCAGGAGGCCGTGGCCTTCTGAGCCCAGGGCAGGAGGATGGGATGGGAGCCAACAAACTGATCCATTAGTGAGGAGGGCAGAAGGCTGAACCCAGGGTAGTGAACTTGGTCCTGATGGCTCCCTGTTCCAGGGAAGTTGCAGGTGGCCCATTCACAGGGACTTCCTGAAGATGTAAGGGCTGTGGACCTCTTCAGAGACCAGTCCTGTTTTGCAGACCCCCAGGAGTGACAGAAATAAGAGTGGCTAAGAATTTCTGCTCTAGATTTCCAGTTGTGGGTTTGTTCCATGGCCCTCAATATGTCCTAGTTGTGTGGTCTTAGACACATCACTCTTATCCTCAACTTCGTTTGCTCAGCTATGAAATGGGGTCACGAAGCATCTGTCTGCCCAATGATCAGGAGAAGATCAAGTAAGGTGACATGTCAAGTGCTTAGCACAGTGCCTGAAGCATAGAAGACTCTTAAGAGTCCAAAGGGGTTCAGGTCCTAGGGTAGAGGATGAGGGTGATGGTGGTGGTGGTGTGTGTGGAAACAGGGAGGGCCTGGATGCAGTCTGATTATCAGCACAGGAGTTCACTTAGAATCTTCTCCCTCCCATGCTTCACACTCTTGTGGGCAGAGCTGAGGTAGGTTTTCTGGGGCAGATCCCCATACAGAGCAGCATTGGTCCACAGGGGGATCAGGGGTGGCACCCCCTCCAGTGCTTTTCCTCTGTTCTTCTCAAAGGCTCCATGCACGGTTCTACGAACTGGCCCCCAACCTCGTCCCGATGGACTACAGGAAGAGCCCCATTGTCCATGTGCCTATGAGCCTCATCATCCAGATGCCAGAGCTCCGGGTATGTGAGAGGCCTCTGCAGTTGGGCTGTGGGGATGGGGAATCTGTACCTCTGGATGGGCAGCAGAGGCTCCCATCTCTGGGTAAACCCTAGTTGCATTCCTTGTGGCTCTGTGTCTCTAAACAGACCACTGAACCTCTCTGTGTCTCAATTTCTTCATTTGCACTTTCATGAATAAATGTGGGGATTCAGTAGGGTAACTGTGGATCAGTGACTGCCCTGCTGCCCAGGCTTTGGCCTATGCCCATCTGCCTGGCCCTTTGTGAAGTGGCCCCAGGCCTCCATACTTGACAGATGTTATATCTGTGCTTTTAGACAATTTTTCTGTCTCTCCCTTGTCTGGCTGTGGCATCTTGCAAGGTCAGCACAGGCATTCCGGGCTTCACTTCTCAGAATTGAACATAGGACAAATCACCTGAAAATCTTTTCAGAATGCTGATTCAGGTTCAGTGCATCTGGGGTAGGTCAGCATTTTATTTTCTCACCAGCTCTCAGGTGAGGCTAGACCTCCCATACATTTGAATGGTTTCATTTCATGAGTTTCTCACCCAGAATATGAGAAGTATACTCCAACATTAAGAAGACGTTTGGAAACTGGGTGTGTTGGCGCACTCCTGTAATCCTAGCAACTCAGGAGGCTGAGGCAGGAGGATTGCAAGTTTAAGGCCTGCCTGGGTAACTTAGTGAGACCTGTCTCAAAATAAAAATAAAAAGGACCAGGATATAGCTCAGAGTTAGAGCGCCTCTGAGTTTGATCTCCAGTTCCAAAGGGGGAAAATTTAAAGAAATTTGAGTACAACTCCACACTGCTGTGGTGCTTTGCAAATGGCCCCTCTCCTAGGATGTGGAGCCAGAGCTTTATATGGCATTCTTAGGGGGCTGCACCCCGGTTGACCTCAGTAATGAGAGACAATGAGCCCAGGCTCAGTTTTGGACAAGTACCCAGCCTGGCCTACAGAGGGATGGGAGACCAGGCTCAAAGGATCATGGAGAGTGTGAGGCACTCATGGGCAGAAACCATGGGCTCTGTCTCTGAGCCTCTGGGCAGGGCACTGAGTGGGGTTGGCCAAGTGCTAGCCCAGTTGTGATAGAAGGAACCCAGGAATATGGGACTCTGCATGATTTGGTGTCAGAGAAAGGAGTCAGTATACAGTCCCCCAGGGGAGGCAGCATTGGAGGTGGTCTGAGAGAGGTCAGAGGAGCTGATTGGTTGCAGACCTAGCATTTGAACCATCTCTGTGACTCCCACTGCATATCTTGTCCAGTTATCCAACCTTTTGGGGCTCCACTTCTGCCTCCCACCATCCTGGCTTGTCATGACCTGAGTTTCCCATGCCCAGGGATATCGTCTGTCCTGTCTGTCAAGGCAGAAGCCTCTGTGAACTCCTCTGGGAAATGACACAAGGCCCTGCTCCTGTCTCCCATGAGTGCACACAGTCTCTGCTGAACTGGAGAGCTTGTTTAGTGATACAGCATGACTGACGGAATGCTTGCTGTGCTGGGCCTTGCATACTTTAACTCCTTGAATCCTCTAGCAACCTTTTAATTAGATGCTATTACTATTCCCATTTTGCAGATGGGAAAATGGGGGCTCAGAGGCTTGTGCAAGTCCACACAGGCTGTGAGCAGTTTGGCTCTGAGCCCTCCTGCTTCACCTGTTTCTGGTGATTGTTATGGTTATTTTCCTCAGGAGAATCCCTTCAAGGAAAGGATTGTGGAGGCTTTTTCAGAGGATGGCGATGGGAACCTCACCTTTAATGACTTTGTGGACATGTTTTCCGTGCTCTGCGAGTCAGCTCCCCGAGAGCTCAAGGCAAACTACGCCTTCAAGATCTATGGTAAGGAGGGTCTGGAGGCAGGGCAGGACTGTGGTGCTGAGGGTGGTGGCGTTCAGGGCCATCTGACCATCCAGTTACTGCTGGCTCCCACCAAGGGAGACACCAAGAACAATGAGACTGACGTGTCCTCTAAAGAGAGCTGATCCAGTATGGCAGCAGCGAGGAACACATTCTGCCTAAGAGCCTTCCTTAGGGGTCCTAAGAGCAGAGGAGGGAGGGACTTGCCCACTATGGGTGGGGGATAGTGTGAGCAGGAGTCCCATGATGTCATTTAATCAGGACCTTGAGGATTTGAGGAAGTTTGACAATTGGACATCCCTGGCAGAGGGGGACGCCTGTGAGGACTCAGAGAAACAGGAAGGCACAGGACTCAATGAGATGGAAGAGGTGTGGAACATGGTGGGGCAGGAGGCAGTGAGAGTCTGAAGAGAGAAACTGGGACCAGGTTGTGAGGAGCCAGGCTGGAAGTGCACCAGGTACTTCAGGGTATCCAAGGGAAGGGCACCTGTGTTTTCAAAGATCTCTCAGCAACTTTGAGGTGTGAACAGGAGCCAAATTGAATTGGGGCCCAGAGAGGAGGTGTGGGCTGTGGTGGTAAAGCTGAGCAACAAGGGAGGCCCCCAACGTGCCAAGGGTAAGGGTGCTCTTCATTTCATCCCAGCCCAGCCCATCTATCTGCCCTGTTGTCTCACTGGCCACCAGAGGGCACTGGGCAGTCAGGAGTCTCAAAAGTATACAGCCTCACAGCTCACACGCTGTGTCAGAGGCAGTGAACCCAACAGGCCTATGGGCACTGGTGTCCAATCCTCAGACTGTCCTTAGACGGGGACACTGCAGTCTAAGGAGGAGCTGGAACCTGTCCTAGACCAGGGGAGCCAATGAGAAATCTGTCCTTGGCACTTCTGAGCAGCTGATGGATTCTAGTGCAATGGGACCCATCAGGGGGTGTTTTCATTTTGTCATTGTCATGTTTATTTCAAAGGACTTTGGTTTAGATACATCTGTGCACTCACATTGTGTTTGCATATCAGAAAGACAGTATCTGCCTGTCTACCCTCCACAAACTGCCTGCATGGTTCATGTAAAACACTTTCCAAATTCCCGTCATCCTTCCAAACTTAGACCCCAATGTGTTGCTCCTGGGGTTATTGTCCACCAAAGAGGGGAAGAGCACACAGAGGCCTCACTTTCCTTACATGAAATGGGCAGAGGAATTCAGCCATCCAGTACATCTTTTCAGAGAACTGCCTGCATGTCCCTCCAGTGGCAGAGATGAATCCTACCTGCGCCTGCTCTGGAGGCCCCCACAGGCCAGTGCAGAGGTGGACAGTGCAGGGTACCCTCAAAGGCTTGGGTTCTTGCACCAGCACTGACCAGGGACCTCAGGCACGTCTCATCCTTTCCAACTGTTTCTTCATCTGTAGAGTAGGGATTCTAGGTGTACCTACCTAGTAGGTATTGTTTCAAAATTAAATGAGGAAGAGCACGCTGTGCTCACATTAGTAGTTACTCTCTTTCTCACTACCATTAATGTTGTTAGCTCAGCAGGCTAATTTGGAACTGTCTCAGGAGGAGCTCAGTGAGGGGGACCCTTATGTCTAGAAAGCCCCCCTCTTAGGGGGGAATTTTGAGGGAAACTTCCCCCAGGTGTTTGCTGGGCAAGACATCCCAGGCAGGAGAAGCTGCAGGTGCACAGATCTGGCAGTTGGGCTGAGAATGGTAAGGAGGTTTGGAGTTCACCATGATGATCCTGTGTGTGGCTCAGTCCTTGAATCATTTTGTCATGTTTTGGGGCAGTGGTAGTGCCTTTTTTTCCAGTACAATCAAACCATGCTCCCTGCTCTGTGCATTCGAAAGCCAACCAGTGGCCTTTAAGGGGCATCTGTATCTCCTGACTT
Source organism: Glaucomys volans (assembly GCA_020662805.1). NCBI lineage: Eukaryota > Metazoa > Chordata > Mammalia > Rodentia > Sciuridae > Glaucomys > Glaucomys volans. The sequence continues at coordinate 182,410 of JAJEJO010005231.1, forward strand.
CTGTGTGTGTGTGTGTGTGTTTGTTTAATTGACAGGTGAAACTATATGTGTTTATCATGTACAACATGATATATGACTACATGTTTGACCTGAGGCCTGCCTTCAGCAATGTGGCCATTTAGAAAACACAAATCTCAAAGTCATATAGGCCCCAGTCAGAATCTTTGTTCCATCTCTGACTCACTCTGATCTAAACTCAATCACTTGGCCTTCCTGAGCTTTAGATTCCTCAGCTCTAGAAGCCCACTCTGCAGTAAGGCCAGGAGTGGCATTTGGCCTGCAAGCCCAGAGTTCCCAGGGAGCCTTAGATTGGGAACTGTCTTAGGTTGGGTTCACATACAGTCATTGTAGGGTTTTGTAGGTGCTCTGAATGTTACCTTGTTAACTGGGTATTTAAGCCATATTTTATGGGTGAGACCCTCTTGGACCCCATCAGCTGGGCACAAAGATCCAGTATCCCCAAAGTGTGCCTAGAAATGCTTTTAAGACTTCAGAGGCTGGTGGAGAGGTCAGTGTGACCAGCTAGGAGGAAGGGGTAATGTAGGACCAGACATGAAGGGACCCACCCCTGGCCTAAACATCTCTAATCCATACTACCCACCCAACAGACTTCAACACTGACAACTTCATCTGCAAGGAGGACCTGGAGCTGACACTAGCCCGGCTCACCAAGTCAGAGCTGGATGAGGATGAGGTGGTGCTCGTGTGTGACAAGGTCATTGAGGAAGCTGACCTAGATGGCGATGGCAAGCTGGGCTTTGCTGACTTTGAGGACATGATCGCCAAGGCTCCTGATTTCCTCAGGTGCTGCCACCCCAGGGACTGGGCTTGGGCAGGGAAGATTAGAATGTTGGGGCCACAGCCAGAAGGCCTGGTCTTGTGGTACCTCCATTGTCAATGACCAATGACGTGCAGGCCAGGAAGCCTCATCTTCAAGGCCCCTTGATGTGTGACTGGCCTTGCCTTTGAAGAACCAGATTCTCCTGGGAAAGATAAAGACCTGGAAGGTCCTTCAATTATGACTGGGTGCTGGAACCCTGGGGTCAGCCGTTGGTTCCTCTGAACCTTCCTTCCCTTGGGGTGATTAATTGTCCTTCTGTGCAGGCTACCCTAAGAAACTGGCCTGGGGTGGGCCAGGCCTGGTTGCTTTTCCTGAGGAGCCTCGGCCTGCCCAGCCCAGGGTTTCTCACCTTCTCCTGTCCTTGCTGTCTTTCCAGCACTTTCCACATCCGGATCTGAGGACATTGGCGAGGCTGCAGGACCTGGAAGCCCACCACCCAGTTCTGCTGCCTATACAGGTGTGGCTGCATGCTTCCCAGGAGAAGAAATGCGGCCTCTGGGGTTTGCACCCATGAACATTTCTTGTGGCCCTTTCAGCAAAAAAAAAAAAAAAAAAAACTTAACCAGAGAAGTAGGGTGTAAGGAGTAGGACCCTTCCCAGGGCTCCCTATGGTCCGGCCCCAGGACCCATATCCCCTGAGCAGAACCTCCCATCCACCCCCATGCCTAGTCCTCTCCCCATCCAGAAATGCCCTGGGAGGGAAAGGAAGAAAATCTAACAGGAGGTGGTGGAGTCTGACTTGTCCATGTGCTGGGCTGACACCCCAGTCACCCAGGGCAAAAAAAAAAAAAAAAAAAGAGGTTGGGGTTTTAATGAGCTATGCAATCTTCTTCCAAAATCCAAGGCTGAGTTGTGCTCCACTCTGGCCTGTTCCCCTTCCCACCACTCTTCCCAATGTGAAACTGTGTGAGTAGTGGGTCCAAAGGGCTCTGTCCCTGTCTGTCCCTGGGTTTGAACACCACCCCATCCAACCTCCCCAATGACATGGAATCCTCACTGGTGGGTGTTGTCCACAGATTTGTGAACTCCAGGTAGTAAAACATTCTTGTGTCTCACACACTTGGTGTCTGCCAACATTAGGAAGTGTTCAGTGGTACCTATTCTGGTCCTTGAAATCCCAAGTGCCTTGCCTCCCAAGGTTATATACTGCCCTCTCACTTTAGGCACAGCCTGTGGTTTCAGTGCTGTGCCTTTGAGAGGAAGGCATACCACACCCATGCCTCATGTCTTCCAGTGAGCCACAAAGGATGGGGGAGGAGTGTTTCCATTTCTCTTATAACAATAATTCTGGCTAACATTCGTGGAACACCACTATGTGTGAGGCTCAGGGCTAGTGCCTTTGCTTTCAGCCCCTCCTCCCAGAGTAGGGATTCATAGCCCCATTTTTCAGAGGGGAAAGTCACAGAGCCAAGTGCCCCTTACAAATATGCACTAAGTCAAATCTGCCCAGGACCTGGGATAGGGAGGAGGGGGCCCTCTGATTTTCTACCTGGAGATGGTCGATTCTGGTCTCTGCCTCTGCGGAGGCAGTGCAGAGGAGGACAGCTGGTCAGTTGTTCACCCTTATAGAGGTGGGGATACATGGGTCAAAAAGGATTTTGGACAAAATAGCAAGGATTCCAGGAAGAACTAGTCTGGCCTGAGAGAATGACTAGAGCAGGAGACCTGAGTGCCCTGTGTCCAGAGCTGGTATCTGGGAAAGGCCCTGAGGGCTCCTTGAAGACAGGGCCACCAGGTTGAAGCTGGGTCTTATGGGTAGGGTCTAAGAACCACTCCAAAGGTCAGGACTGGCTGAAGGCAGAGGGAAGGTGAGGGTGAGTGACCTGATCACACAGGGATGGCTACTAGGTGTCTACTGACTGATTCCAGATGTCACCCAGCAGTGCATCTCAGGCTGACCCCAAGCTTGACCCTGTCTTACTAGGAAGTATCTGCTCAAGCACTGACCAGCTCAGTGGTGCCAAACGGCCTGCTCCTGTCTGGGCTTTACTTTCTTCATTTGTAGCACAAAGGGATTGGACTGGGTACTTCTTAGGATCTGCCCAGCATGCACAGTGAGATTGGAATGAAATCAGGGGACAGGGAAGAGCCAAGGGGCAGTTCTTGGGAGCCTGGCCTGCTCCGAGGTCAGAGCCATGGCCCAGAGGATGGGTCTTTGTAACCATATCCCTGGCTTCTTGCTCTGGTCCCCAGGGAACAGAAGCAGAGCATGTGGCTCTTGGCCCTTCCCTTCTTCCCGCTAATAGGTCCTTGAGAAAGGGAACTGGTTTTGTTCTCAAGAGCAATTGCATGATGTCACTCAGCCCGTTAGGAAAATGTCTGTCCTGGCCCAGGGCCTGCCACATGTTTGGCAAGTGGGCTCAGTCCATCAGCCCAAGCCTCTGCATGTTCATTTCAGAAATAGGGGTGCTGACCCCTGCCTTTGACCAGTACCCATTCTCTGGCCTTATTTCCTCCTCTGCATGGACTGGAGACACTGGGGAAGCAGGACACAGCCAGCAGCTGCAGGTGGCTGGAAGGTCCCTTCCTCCTCTCCCCAGGTAAGCACCTAGTCTGTGTCTCTGAGCCACCAATTGGGCTCAAGGATCCAAGGGCCACCTGCAGGTGAGCTGAGGGTTTTGCAATAATCCCTGGCATAGCCTGGATATGAGGAAACCCACTGGATGCCAGGCCCTTCTCAGAATTTAGCCTTCTTGTCTGCGAAGAAGAGCCTCCGGAGCTTGTCAGGCTGCAAGGAAGGAGAAGATGCTGGTACCTGGGGTCCGCAAACAGGGAAGGAAAGACCCTGGCTCAGAGACCTATCAGCATTGGCCTGCAGTTGGGGGCCCAAGCCCAGGAAATGGGGCATATTGGACTATTGATGATTGCTCCCATAAGCCTCTCCCAGTGCCTGAAACTCATATCTTCAGCCCTCCAGTTTGGGCTGAAGGATTCACCCTTTTCTAGCTAAGAAATGGGTGAGGAAGGAGTACCAAAAAAGTGGAAAATAAGGCCCAGCTTACCTCCCTGAGTACCCTTGTCTCCCCAAACCCCAAGTTTTCTACCCTAGCTAGAACCTTGCCTCTGCACTGGTGAGGCAGGCTTGGGGAGGGGTTGATCTAGGGCCACTGGTTTGGGAGAAGATGGGACAGCAGCCAGCAGATAGGGGATGTGGCTTCTGAAGTCCTTAAAGGACTACCCACTACCTGGCCCAAGTGGCTTCTGAAGTCCTTAAAGGACTACCCACTACCTGGCCTCAGAGGCTGTTATGTGTGGGAGCATGGGCTCAGCCTTCCCTGAGGGAGTTGCTGGAGGCGTTCCCCAGAGGCCTTTCACCTGGGATCTCAGGATGTCTCTCAGGGGTTCTAGTTTCTGAGCCTGAGGCCATGCCCACAGGCAGGGGATTCTCTGGTCCCATTATTTCCAGGTGTAAGCAGAGGGCAGCTGGAGTTGGGGACTCAGGGCGCCTCTTTTGTTTCCCTGGGAACCCTGGACTAGCCCCACCCCGACCTCCTCCCTCTGCTCTCCTGATCCCCACTTCTTCTTCCTTATTAGAAGCCCTCAGAATTAACAATCCTATTCACTAAGAGCCTTGTCTGTGCTGTGTCCAGAGCATGAGATGTCTAGTACTATCTTTGGGCAGCTGCTACTGGACACAACCAGAGAATCAGCCCATTTTATAGGGTAGGAAACAGAGATCCTGGGCAGGGTTGCCAAATAATATAGAATGCCCAGTTAAATTTGAATTTCAGATAAATAAGGAATAATTGCAGTTATTTGAGACATACTAAAAAATATTTACTGTTTATCTGAAATTCAAGTTTACTTGGAGTGGCTCAGCCATGTTTTGGGTTCTGAGTTCCAAGCCCCCTCAGTGGCTGAGAGAGATGGGCAGAGAGCCTGATCTGCTGCAGAGAAAGTTCTTAGATGGTCACAGAGGCTCCCATCTTATACCTAATCAACAGCTGCTTCTCTCACCACTATCTCCCCCTGGTGGATGTCAGGGCTAGAAAATTGTGGGCAATGGAAGTGTTCTGACTTGCCAGTGCCTAAAAGCTATAGGTCCCCTTACTATCACCAGGTATTCCCTAAAAGCAGGTAGCCTCCCATGGGGCTCACCTTGTGTGTTCGTCCAGTCTCCTTGCTCTTGGATGCTGGGATTTGCTCATAGGTGTTTCCAGGCTCTGGGAGCCCTGGGATCCCCAAGATCCTCTCGTAGCCACAGTCCATGGGCCTTGACAGTTTGCTGTATGTGGGACTGGCCCCAGGATGTGGAGGCCTGGCTGGGCCACTCCAGCAAGCTGGGATCTGCTCATAAGGACTGCCTCCTTGGTCTTGTGGATCCCTGGCCTCCTGCAGGAGGCCTGCTGTCCCAACAAGTTCATAGGAATCTGCAGAGTTGCCCTGGGAGCAGGACTGAGCCTCATGGCCCTGTTTCAGAAACCCCTGCCTCCAGGTAGCAGCCCGAGATCCAAGGGCCTCAGAACTTGGGGCCAGGAGGAACCCCCAGGAAGTGGAAGACACTGTAGGGCCCTGGTCTGGGCTCATCCCAGAGAAGGCAGGCCCTGGTCCATCAAGTCTATTCTGGTCTCCATCTGAAGGTCTCTTCAGAACCTCCCCACTTAGGGAGCAGGCCTGGCTGTCAGCTGGAACTGTCCCATGCCTGCCTGATGCCTCTGTGCCCAGGCCTCGCCGTGCCTGGTTCATCTTCTTCAGGTCTGCATAGATGATGTCATTGGGGCCTGAAAAAGACTCATCCAGGAGGGAGGTGCTCCTCTCAGGGAGTGGGGGTACTCTGATGGGGGTCTGGAGAGAGAGAGGGACAGAGAACCTCTTAACAGGTACCCCATTGCTAGGATGCCCTCAGGTTAATTGGACTTTCTCAGATAAGCCAAGGCCCCTGTCTTGGTTTCAGTTCAACTGTTACATGCCAGTGTTGGGATGTGACATTCAGGGTCCCTGCCAGCTCTCATACTCAAGGACTCTGATACATTCTTTACCTTGACATTTAAGGCCTTGGGCTATGAGCTCAACTCCCCAACCTTAGTCAGCCCTGTTCCTCCTGCCTCCAGTGTGACCCACTAATACCTTAGAATTCCTGAACCCACCTACTCACTGCTGTCCCCTCTCAGTGGCCCACCTCCAAGTTCATCACTGGTGTGTCCTTTCAGCAAATAATAGTGAACATCAGCTATGTGCCAGCCAGTTTTAGACACTGAGGACTCAGTGGTGAGCAATGCCAGCCCTTGGGAGCTTACATTCTAATTTGGAGATTGGCAGCACAGGCTCTATCACATGGTATCAGGGGACTTTATGTACTAAGTGCTGTACTAATTTATCACAAAATCAGGTGGTGTCATATCACAATCAGTGCTGTGTAGAGCAAAGAGAGAGAATGGCAGGTGGGAAAGGAAGAGTTTCTTCTGTTCAAGTGGGCCTTTCTAGAAGGGGATATTTAAAGAGAATGGAATGCAGCGAGAGTGTGAGCCCTGCTATGGTCTGATATATGTGGAGGGAAATCTGAGTCCCTCCCATAGGGTGCTGTGAAGTAAAAAGTATTGGCCACAGGCACCCCACTCTACAGTTTACTAAGGTATTTTAGGTATTTCATATCCATTCTCTCATTTGAGCTTCAGGAATGGTAAACTGAGGCCCAGATTGCATAACTTGCCCAGAATCATACGGTGAGAAAACAGCCAAGACCAGACTTGAAACAAATCCTGCGGGTGGGGGCAGGCCCTGGCATGGGTAAACCCCTGACTGGTTCCAGGCCGGGCCTGTCTGTCTCCTGAGTTGGTGCCCCCTGTCTGCAGCTGAAGGGGCTGGCCAGCATGGCCTCCCTGGGCCTGACTGTGGTGTGGTACCCACATCACTGGTCAAGCAGTCCTCACCCTGGACAGCACAGAATCCTCACCTCCATGCTTTCCTCCTCGGAGGTGTTCCAGGGACTCACATCCAGGCTCTTCTTTGTGTGGAGGAAGGAAACCTGTGGCTTTGCAGAGGGGCAGGGGCTGGTAGCCTTGTTGGGGACCACTGTGGGAGATGTGGGTGGATTTTCCAGGCCCAGCTTGGTCTGGTGGAGACCCAGGGTGATGGCATCATACAGATCATTGTCCTCGGGCTGGGGGCAGTGGGAACACAACAGGTCTGTGGTCACACACTCCCAGCCTGCAAGGACTGAAACATTCCCATCAGATTCCTGACCTCAGATAAAATTCTGCCACACACTCCCCTTTTCAGAAACCTTGACCCCACATGGAGTGCCCCCAAGTGGCAATAAATAGGGAAGGTGAGAAAAGGCATGTGTCCAAGTAACGGACACCCACACATGGACACCAGCCCCTCCACCCTCACCTGGGGAAACAGGGTGCTTACCCGGGGGCAGGCAGCAGCCAAGGTCTCCCCAAAGGGCTCGATCTGCACTTCCTGATAATGGCGCACCAACTCGGCCAACGTGCTGTGACTGAGGGTGTCACCTGAGATGAGGTATCGTCGGTTTCGGAGCTGGTTGATGACAAAATGTCGGCAGCGATCGCTGCCCCTGCACACAAACACGGTTGGTCTGGGCTGCTGGCCAGAGACAGCTTGGCTTTGGCCTGGGGTCCAGGCTCCAGGCCTGGGTGCAGGAGAGGGGTTCCAGCTCTCCACCCAGTGCAGACCTGCCTGACCTGGGGCCACCCTCTGTCTTGGAGCCAGGGAGTGCTCCTCAGGGAGCTGGGGAGAGGTTTTTAAACCAAGGGGCTCCAGGGACCTGGGAAGTGCCTAAGCTTCTCTGGTGGAGTCAAGGAGGTCAGGGTCAGGACTAGGGCAGGCCCTTGGTGCAAAATTTAAAGGGGCACCAAAAAACTCATCATCAAGAGAACAAATAATGCAATATTTTAGATCAAAATGAATGCAAAATCCATAATGAGCAAAATATCAAAATTTTAAATAATGATCCAACCTTACACCTTTACAACTCAGCCTCCCACCCTAACTAAAACCATGGGTTTCATTTCCCAGCACCCCTTCAGCCTATAAAGTCCCACATTCTTCATTTTCCTTTTATATGGGAGAATAACTGACAGTGAAGTGTACACATCACAAATGTGCAGCTGGAGGAATTTCCATATAGGAACCCACCCATGCAACTGCCATGCAGATGGAGGTATAAAAACTCTTGAGCCCCCAGATGGCTGCCTCAGGCACCTCCCTGTCACTGCCCCAATGGCAGCCACTGTTCTCACCCCACCACCATGATTCATTTTGCCCTTTACGGAACTTCATAAATGAAATTATACAAAATTTGTGTTTAACTTCTTCCACTCAATATTATGTTTTTTGGGTTGATTCATGTCTGTGTTGAATTAGTTCCCTGCTCCTCCCACCACATGTTCAGTATTTCATCCAGTGAGAAATCCGCAGTCTACTTATTGTATTGATGGACATTTCAGTTATTTCCAGATCTGGGCTGTTATAAATACAGCTGCTGTGAACATTCTCATTCGTGTCTTTGTAGAATATACCTACTCGTTTCCGTTGAGACTATACCAAGGCGTAGAATTGATGGGTCAAGGGTACGACTGTACAGAACTGTGCCAAATCATTTTCTAACATTGTTGCCAAGTGTGAGAGCTCCAGGTGCTCTGCATGCTCACCGACTATTCAGTATCATCTGTCTTTTCACTTCAGCTACTCATTGTGGTTTAGTTTCCCCAATAACTAATGATCATGAACATTTTTTTTATGCGTTTAGGGTCCTTTTGATACTTCCTTTTGAAGTGCCTATTCAAGTATTTTGCTTTTCTTTATTGAATTGTCTGTTTTTGTTGTATTTACTTGTAGGAGTTCTTTACATATTCCAGATATGAGTCCTTTGTTACCTATATGTATTATAATATATAACTTCCCCAAGACTGTGCCTTGACCTTTCATTCTCTTAGTGGTATCTTTTAATTTTCAGAAATTCTTAATTTTAAGGGAATCAAATTTCTCAAAGTTTTCTTTTTTATCTTTAGTGCTTTTTATGTTCTGTTTAATCTTTGCTTATTCCATTTTCAAAGGCATTTTCATTTACGTAGGAAAATAGTTTCCTGTTTTCTTCTAGAAACGTTGTGCTGTTCTCTTTTGGATCTATGATCTGTACAGAATTAGGTAATTTTTGGACATGGTGTGAGGTAGGGGTCATTTTTTTCCTTTTGGACATCCCATTGCTCCTATACTAATTATTGAAAACACAGGAATTGCAGTGGTGTCTCTGTTGTAAATCAGGTAACCAAACATGGCAGACTCTCTGCACTCTCTTCTGTCCCATATGTCTATTTGTGTTTCATTGAGTGGCCCCTTTTATCTCTTTCATAAGTTGGCATTCTGCCTAAGATCTCATTTGAAGGAAAAAACTCAAACCAACCAAAAAACACACCAGATGCAGAAAAAAACATTTGAAAACTGCTGACTTATATTTCAAAGTGCCTAGCATAGTGTCTGGCACATAGCATAAAAATAACTATTTTAACAATGACTAGCATTTATTTAATCCTTATATCTCATGCAGTGTGGCAAGCACTCTTAAATGTATCAAGTCATTAAACACTTTCAACAATCCTATGAAATAGGTACAAGAATATTTCCATTTAAAGATGAGACAAGGGAGTAAGCAAAAGAGACTCACTCGCCGGGTGTGGTGGCGCACGCCTGTAATCCCAGCACTTGGGAGGCTGAGGCAGGAGGATCACGAGTTCAAAGCCAGCCTCAGCAACTTAGCGAGGCCCTAAGCAACTCAGTGAGACCCTGTCTCTAAATAAAATACAAAAATAGGGCTGGGGATGTGGCTCAGTGGCCGAGTGCCTCTGAGTTCGATCCCTAGTACCAAAAAAAAAAAAAAAAAAAAAAAGACATTGGGATTTGAACTGGGGTTGTCTGGGTACTTGGTAATTTGGAATCAGAATCTGAGGCATTTGAAGTTTGCCCTACAGCCCTGGCCTCCCTCTCTGCCTAGGGGAGCCTCTGCCTCTTCTGTCTTTCCCAACCCAACCTACCCTTGGGTCAGGATCCAATGTTACTATCACTGACTTTGTCCTCATCCGCTTGCCTCTTCCTTTCTATCCCCACAGCCATACCCCCGGCCAAGATCTCAAGCATCTCACATACAGCCAATAGCATAGGTCCCCGCCATTCTGACACCTCCAGCCTAGGTCTCCTGAAGGATAAAATGGGCTTCTGCCCATATCACCCTCATGGTCTACCAAATTAGCCAGGCATCCAAGGCTGTCTTCTTCTTTTTTTAAATCAGGGATTGAACCCAGGGGTACTTAACCACTGAACCACATCTCCAACCCTATTTATTTATTTATTTATTTATTTATTTATTTGGCACTGGGGATTGAACCCAGGGGCACTCCACCACTGAGCCACATCCCCAGCCCTATTTTGTATTTTTATTTAGAGACAGGGTCTCACTGAGTTGCCTAGCGCCTCTCTAAGTTGCTGAGGCTGGCTTTGAACTCGTGATCCTCCTGCCTCAGCCTCCCAAGTGCTGGGATTACAGGCATGCACCACCACACCCGGCTTCCTTTTTATTTTTTATTTAGAGACAGGGTCTTGCTAAGTCCTTAGGGCCTCGCTAAATTGTTGAGTTAGTCTCAAACTTGCAATCCTATCTAAGGTTCCTGATCTGTTGGGATTATAGGTGTGTGCCACCACTCCTGGCTTTAAGGTGGTCTTGAGCTGCCCCTTCCCTCCTGTCTGGGCATTCCTCCAGAGGAACCATGTGTCCTGCTGTACCCACCCACTTGTGGGTCCCACAACACCCTGTTCTTGTGCACATGCAGTTCCATATACCAGAATGCCCTCTTACGCCTAATCACACCTGCCTTTCTGCCTAGCAAATTGCTGCTGCTGCTCCTCCTGGGCTTGATGCTCCCCTCTGGGAGGTCTCCCCCAGCATCTCTTTGGGAGAATGTGCTCCCCTGGCCCTGCTCCCCACTGAAGGCTGTGGCTAGTGCTGCTCAGAAAGTGTCTGTTGAGCAGGTGGTGGATGAACGAGGGAGTAAAGGACACAGGGGCCTGGGGAAGTCAAGTAGTGTGGGCTGCTGGACCTGCACTGTGCTGCTCTGCAAGGCTGGTTCCAAGAGCCTGAGCCTTCCCCTCTTACCTGTAGGACAAGATGTAGCCAGCAGCCCGGTCACTGAGGCGGATGAGGAAGGAACCAAGAGCTTTGTCCCTGAGTAGCTGCTCCGTCTCCCTGGCAGAGAACATGCCATTAGCTGGGACTTCTGCTCAAACAGTAGCCTAAACAGCCTAACTTAGACCTGCCTTAGAGTCCCTGAAGGCCATACCCTTGGGTCAGGATGCAACAGTCCTTCAACCCTTGACAGAGGACACCCACAGGTCTTTGACAGAGTCTGCGGCCTCTCAGGGCTACCTGTGGTCTGTCTTGGCTCAATTGAGCAAATTCAAGACTCAGTCTGGGACTGGATCAAGGTCCTGAGGTCACAAGCATCTCCTCCCTAGTGCAACCTCATCAGCAGGCACACAAGCTGGAACTCAAGTCACACATTCTCTGCCTGATAGCTGTAGATCAAGGATGAATCCATACAGCTGGAGATTTTTAGGTTGGAAGAATCCATCCCTCAGGACCACTGTGTGCAGTGGTGTGAGATGTGCACTACACAGAGTTCTGCAGGGAAAACATGCTGCTATACTCAAGCCTGGTCACAATAGCAGCTCACAGGGACTCACCACACCCCCCTTCTTGTCCCCATAAGCCCCAGGCAGCTTCAGATATTTCTACATGGTGCCAAGTATTTTGGAGGCATGGTGGAAAATTCCAGCTGGTTTCTGGTTTGGCAGTACATAGACCAGATATTCCCTCATTCACTTTCTCACCAAGTACTTAACCGAGGGCCTGCTCTCTTCAGGACCAGCTACATAATTTGCAGGGTCCAGTGCCAAACGAACATGCTGGGCCCCTTGTTCAAAAATTATTAAGAATTTCAAGATAGTGACAGGAGAACATTAAAGAGAGTGGAGGTCCCTCCTGAGCACAGGGCCTGGGCAGTTGTACAAGTTGATGCTGTAAAGCTGGCTTGGCTCTATGCCAGGATGTACTGGGACCTGCTAACTGGCCAAATGTCTTATTCTTTATCTGATGCTTTGGCTACTTGGAGATCCAGCCCAATTGGAAGGCCAACCCCCACATCTTGGCCTTTATTCCTAGGGTAACTGCACTGGAGTTTGTCTGGGACATCCCATTTGTGACAATTCTCCTAGCTTAGTTACGAATACTTCCCAGTTTGGGTGACAAATGATATAGTCCCCTAGCCATCCATCCAGATATTCAAAGCTGGTCTGAGTGTGTTCCGCTCCCACCCAGCCCTCTTTCAGCCCTAGCAACCCTAGACCTGAGTGATGGCCAATCTCCCTCCCCCATAGCCTCTCCCTCTGCCACAGAATCAGCCACCAGAGGGTGCAGTGCTCCTTAGTCTGTTCCCTCATCCTCCTCCTCCCCTGGGGTCCCTGCCTAGCACAGGTAGAGGGCAGGAAACAAGGATTCCAGAATTCTCAGGCCACATGCTCAGGCCTGAGGGACTGTGGGCTGTGTAGCCACGTAGACAGGGGCAGTCTTACTTGCGGGTGATGAATCCATGAAACCAGGGGGGCAGGGCACCATTCTGCAGGATGAAGGGGGCCTGCGTCTCCATGAACCACTTCAGGGCCAGCTCCTGGAGCTCAGCCAGGGCCTGGCTGTCCCCTCTCTCCCCAGGCTCCCTCCCCAGGCTGAGGTGCTTCAGGCTTCCCTCCATCCTGGCAAGCACTGAAGCTGCAGCAGGGCGCAGCCAGTCTGTGGCCTCTATATCTGCCTGTGCTCTGGCTCATTTGCCTGAGCTCCCAACCGCCCACAGTGCACAGGAGCTCTATTGTCATCTCTGGGTGGTGGCTGGCTCTCCTCTCTGATGCTTTGTGGCGGGGTACCTTGGCTGGCTGAGTCACAGAGGCGGCGGGGGGCGGGGGGAGCTACAATAGCAGCCCAAGATGGGTAGGGGTGGTTTCCTGGCCAGCAGATGAGCTGCCTCACTGGGTTTGGCCTCTTTCCCTTCAACCTCCGGTCTTTGTCACAGCTAAAGACCAGACCCTGGCTGAAGTCCACAGCACTGCCCCCATTAGCAAAGCAATGGATTTAAACTCCACATATCCTTCCCTCATGGAGACCAGCTGTATTTTGGTGGGGGAAGTTCTGAGCTGATTAATTCCTCCTTCCACTCAAGATTTATTGATTGCCTACCAAATGCCACGTGACTCTGGGCCCTGGAAACAAAGCAACGAACAACACAACATTCTGCCCCCATGGCACTTACAGTCTAAACGCTCCAAGACAAAGGGAGAGGAAGACACCAGAGAGCACATGGGCCACACTCCTTAGGTAGAGGGTCAGTGGATGGACTCAGCCTTGCCCAGGAGGTGACAGTAGAGCAGGGAAGGAGGAAGCCAAACAGGGACCTGGTGGAAGAGGTGCTGTTACCAGCAAAGGGAAAAGCACTTGCATGGCTATGAGGCTGCACATTCCTGCAGATTCCAAGGAACAAAGGGAAGCTCATATGGCTGCAAGAAACTTGGAGTAGCTGGGTCCCCAGAAGGGCCGGACTAGGCCTTGGATAGGAAGTTTTGGAGCAGTGTAGGGCCATGGGACCCTTTGTTCATGTGAATATCCCTGATCCCTAATGTGCTTCTGAGTTTCACAGGAGAAATTCAGGCTGGGTGGACATGGAGACAGCAGATGTTTCAATCAGTCTGCCCCAAGACCTGGGTTAGAATCCTGCTTTCATCACATGCTGACAGAGGGCTCCAGGGGAATTACTACGTTGTTGAAATACCTCAATTTCCTCATGATGGGAATAATAAGCACTTTCTAGACTCTAGGGTCACTATGAGGAGTAGATAAGTGCATAATGGTAAAGAATGAAGGAAGACTCCCATAAATTCAAAAAAGGCAGAAATGAATCAATGATGATAGGAGTTAGGATAAGTTACCTTGGGGAGGAAATGACTGGGAAGGGAGGAAGGAGCTGCGGAGTGCTGATCAGGTTCGATTTTTTGATCTAGCTGGTAGGTTAGATGACTATGTCCACTGTATGAAAATTCACAGAGCCGGGC
>JAJEJO010005232.1:0-89543 GCA_020662805.1 Glaucomys volans
TCCTGTATGCTTTGCCATCTCCCTCAAGACTTTAGTGAATCATCTGAGACTATTTGGATTGATCAGAAATTAGGAACCTTATTATGTATTGTTATTAGTATGTATTGTTGACTAATAAAAAGATGATAAACTGTTTCAATGGATATTTCTGAGGAGTACATAATTTTGTGATCAAAGTGCTTAGCAAAGTGCCTAATACACAGCAAATTTTCAACACATACTAGTTACTTCTTTGCTTCTTAAGGATTAAAATACCTTTAAGAAGATAGCATCCATTGGTATAGTTCAAGGTGATGGTTGCTTTGATTTCTTTACCTCTTTTTCCTCCTCCAGTTTCTTTAACTTGAATTCCTAGCACATGAAAGAACCATGTAAAGTATAAAATTCAGAGGCATTTAGTATATTCATAATATTGTACAATCATCACCTTTATCTATTCATTTATATGCCCCTTATCATGTGGAGGTTCTCTTCTGCATCTACTTTGTTGAGTATTTTGTCATGAAATGATATTGGATCTTTTAAATATGTTTTTATTATCTTTTTAATATGTTTTATGTGACATTCCAGCATTTCATTAAGGATTTTTACATCTATGTTCATCCAGATATTGGTCTGCAGTTTTCTTTCCTTGAGGTGCCTTTGTCTGGTTTTGGTTATCAGGGTGATATTAGTGTCATAGAATGAGTTTGGAAGGGTTCCCTCCTTTTCTATTTCATAGAATAATTTGAGGAGAATTGGTGTTAGTGCCTCTTTAAAGGTCTGATAGAACTCTGCTGGGCTTTTCTTGGTTGGTAGGCTTTTGATGGCATCTTCAATTTCATTGCTTGAAATTGATCTGTTTAAATTTTCTATGTCCTCCTAATTCAATTTGAGTAGGTCATATATCTCTAGAAATTTGTCAAGGTTGTCAAGATTTTCTATTTTAGTAGAGTATAAGTTTTCAAAATAATTTCTGATTTTCATTTATATTTCAGTAGTGTCCATCAGGATATTTCCATTTTCATCAGGAATTTTAGTAATTTGATTTTTATCTTTCTCTTCACTAGTTTGGCTAAAGGTTAATCATTTTTATTTATTTTTTCAAAGAACTACCTTTTTGTTTTATTGATTTTTTAAAAAATTTGTAGTTGTGTCAATTTCATTGATTTTGGCTCTGATTTTAATTATTTCCTGTCTTCTAGTGCTTTTGGTATTGATTTGTTCTTCTTTTCTAGGGCTTTGAGGTGTAAAGTTAGGTTATTTACTTGGTGACTTTGTATTCTTTGAAGGAATGAGTTCAGTGCAATGATCTTTCCTTGTGGAATGGCCTTCATAGAGTCCCAGTTGAGATGTTGCATCGGTGTTCTCATTTACCTGTATTTTTTAAAATTTCATCTCTGATTTCTTCTGTATGCATGTGCCATTCAATAATGTATAATTTATTCTCCAGATGTTAGAGTTGCTTCTGTTTTTTATTTTATCATTGATTTCTAATTTAATTTATTATGATCTGAGACAATGCAAGGTATTATCTCTATTTTGTTTGTATTTGCTCAGAGTGGCTTTGTGGTCTAACATGGTTTATTTTAGGGGATCTGTGTGCTGCTGAGAAGAAAGTGTATTCACTAGATGATGTATGAAATACTGTGTATACGTCTGTTAAATCTAAATGATCAGTTCCTTTTTTTAGTTCTAAAGCTTCTTTATTTTGTTTTTATTTGGTGAATCTATCCAGTGGTGAGAGAGGTTATTAAAGTCACCCAGTATCATTGTACTGTGGTCTCTTTGATTCTTGGAATTGAGAAGGGTTTGTTTGACGTATGTAGGTACTCCATTGTTTGGGACATAAATTTTTATGATTGTTATGTCTTGTTGATGTCTATTTTCCTTAAGCAGTATGAAATGTCCTTTTTTGCACTTCTGATTAACTTTGACTTGAAGTGCATTTTACCAGATAGAAGGATAGAAACCCCTGCTTGTTTAAGAGATCCATGTGAATGATATATTTTTCCCCATCCTTTCACCTTCAGTCTATGGATATCTTTGCCAATGAAGTGAGTTTCTTAGAGAGAGCATATTGTTGTGTCTTATTTTTTAAACCAATCTGCCAGCCTATGTGTTTTGATTGATGAAGTTAGGCCATTTTACATTCAATGTTATTTTTGAGAAATGATTTTTATTTCCTGTCATTCTGATTTTTTTGTGTTGTTAATTTGAATTAGTTTCTTCTTTGATTGACTATTCTTCAAGTGTAGTTCCTCTTTGTGCTTGTTTTCAGTTTTTCATTTCTTCTTCACGAAATATTTTATTGAGAATGTTTTGTAGTGTAGATTTTCTAGTTGTGAATTCTTTTAACTTTTGTTTATTATGGATTTTTTTATTTCATTGTCAATTCTGAAGCTTAATTTTGCAGGTATAGTATTCTTGGTTGGCATCCATTTTCTTTCAGAGAATATTTTATTCCAAAACATCCTAGTTTTGAGGGTCTGGCTTGAGAAATCAGTTGAGATCCAAATTAGTTCCCTTCTAAACATAATCTGACATTTTTCTCTGGCAGCCTTTAGAATTCTGTCCTCATTCTGTATGTTAGGCATTTTCGTAATAATGTGCCTTGGTGTGGGTCTGTTGTAATTTTGTATATTTGGGATCCTGTAAGCCCAAATATACGAAAACAACATGTTTGATTTTCCATTTCATTTTCTAGGTTTGGAAATTTTTCTAATATTATTTCATTGAAAATAATTGAAATCTTTTCAATGAAATATTATTTCATTGAAAATATTTTTGAAAATATTATTTCATTGCATTCCTTTCGTTTATATCTCCAAGCCTACATCTCTCCTGATAAATCTTAAAATTTGGTCTTTCAGGTTATCCCATATATATTGGAAGTTCTGTTCATGGCCTTTTAAACATCTTTTCTCCATGTTCAACTTTATTTCCAAGATTATATATTTTGTCTTCATTGCCTGAAACTCTGTCTGCTAGGTGGTGTAGTCTGCTAGTGATACTTTCCAATGAATTTTTTATTTGGTTTATTGATTCCCTCATTTCAAGGATTTTTGCTTGATTTTTTTTCAGAATCTCTATCTCTTTATTGAAGTGATCTTTTGTTTCCTGTACTTTCTCCCTTACATCATCCTTTACCTCACATGTCAATTTGAGAACATGAACATTCTAAACTCCTTCTCTGACATTTCTTCCATTGTGGTGTCATTCTGTTGTTGAAGTATCTTGGTTTATTTGGGGTGATTTGTTCACTTGCTTTTTTCATGTTGTTTATGTGTCTGCCTGTATTAGGGTACTCTAGAGGAACAGAATCAATAAGAAGTATGATTATAAAAAGGGGATTTATTAGATTGGCTTACATGACCAGAAGCTGGATAGTCCACAATGACCATCTGCAGGCTGGAGAGCTGGAGGAAGCAGTAGTTGTGCAGTCCCAGAAGCAGAAGCCTCAGAACAAGAGAGATCAACGGTGCTAACCTAGTCTGAGATGGAAGGCTTCTGGAAACTCTCTGTAGAACCACTGGCAGAGCCTGCTTTGGAAGAGTGAAGGAGCAAGAGTCTGATATCCTCAGGTGATTGCAGTAGCAAGAATCAAGAATTTGTTCAAGAAGAATTGAGCTTTCATCTGCTGCTGCTTCCTTATTCTTCCAACTTTTATTTCATCCAAGCCACCATCACATTGGACCATGCTGCCCATGCTTAGGGAGAGTATCCTCTTTAGTTTGCTATCCCACATGCCAATCATTCCTAGATAAACCCTCATTGACAAACCCATAAGCCTCTTTGGCATCTCTTAATCTAATCAAGTTCACAATTCAAATTAACCATTACCCTACCCATCTAACAGTATGGATATGAGGTAGAGTTTCTGCCCTGTGGACTTATAGTGTCCCTGAAGGTTTCTAGTACCTCACAGTTTAGGGAGAGACAGATAATAACAACAGCCAATGCAAACAATTTACGCATTAAACCAAATCTCTTGCTACAGTGTTGATTGCTACAATAATCAGAAATGATATGATCATTTATTGCTTACAGTAAAAACAAAAGATAACAATTTCAAGTGATGAGCAGAGATAGAACAGAAGTGATATAGGATAGGATGATTATGAGGGAGGAGGAGAGAAAATAGAAGTAAAAAATTAAAGGAAGAATGAAAGAGAGATCTACAGAGATTGGCTGTTAGCAGAGGAAAAGGTAGGAGGAGAGTCGGGGGAAACCAGTAAGGGAGGAAAAAAATGCAATAGATAAAAAAAAATAAAAGATTATAAGAACAAATTGATATGTACTAATCGAACATCTTAGTTCTTGAAATATTGACCATGAAAAGTAACTGCCTTCAAAAAGTGCTAGAAATTAGGAAAAATAAACAGATATTAATAGGCATAGGTATCCAGTTAAAGATAGAGTTCATTAAGAGGAAAGAAGAAAAGATGGGGGTAGAAAGGGGATTTTAGATTTCAAGAGGTGAACTGGGCAAAGGCAGAGGTGCTGTAGGATATGTTTACGAGTGGGTAAAAGAAAAAATAGAAATAAAAGAATTAAAGGAAAAGTGAAAGAGAACAAAAGAGTTTGACTGTTAGGAAATAAAAGAGAAATAAAAACAAAGGGAGGAGTTGTGAAAGAGACAATAGAAAATCAATCCAAAATATACTAATCAAAAATCCTAACCCTCAAAAAACAGCTGGAAAAATGGCTACCTTCAAAATTGCTAAAAATGAAAAAGCAGAAACCAGTTTGTATGTGTGCAAATGTAGAAATGTCCATCATGTATCTATCAATCAGTAAGTATTCAAAAACAAAACAAAACAGGACAAAAACAAAATAAAAAAATAGTTACTGAGAGTATGTTCATACTCTCTGTGCCAAACTACCTTTCTGTTTCTAAGCTTCCCTCCCTAGCAGGATGGTGTGAGGAGCTGTGGAAGATGCTTTCTGCTTCACTTCCAGGGTATGGTTGCCTCTGGTTTCTATGAGATGAGAGTGCAGCTCCCAGGGGCAGGGATTTGGTCTTCTGTTGCCCAGGTGTTTTATTGCATAGAGAGCTTTTAGGTGTCAATGAAACAACACACTTTTGGACTGCACCCCACTACTCTCCCTATAGCACCATTGTGGGAACAGGGAGTCATCCTTTGCAGGTTCTGTTGTTCCAGGATTCTGCCCTTTTTCTTTTTTGGCCTCAGTCACTCTACCTGTTCAGATTCTCCACGCTGCTGGTTCAAGGGACTGGGAGAGGGTGGGCTTTCTCTGGCCCCTCTGGTCTGTGATCCTCCCAGGCAAAATGGTCTCCAAGCCAGAAATTCTCCATTCAAGAGATTCCCCTGATTTGCTAGGCTCAGTTTAGATCTGCCAGATTCATGCATTGGTCTCAGCCCAGACTCACAGATTTAGGTTCCTGGTTTGGCCGCCATTGCACAGAGGCTCTGAAATGTCTCCAGCTTGGGCTCCCTATGCAGCAGGCCTTGACTTTGTGTGCCAGTTAAATGAGCTGAATAGCCTCTGGGTCAGCCCAGGACAGGCTGCCCCTCCAGTCCTGGGATTCCCCATGCCAAGACTTCCCTGCATGTTTCCGTCTTTTCTGACTTCGTGTATTAATTTTGCCCACTCCCACCAGCAGCTCAGCGCCAACTCTGTTCCTCAGCCTTGTCTGATGTACCCCAAACTTTCCAGGCATCAAGGCTGGCTGTCCAGTATTGAGCATCAGTGGAGTTAGTGTTTTTTTTTTTTTTTTTTTCATACCCCTTACAGAGAAGCAGTTTTCTTGCTGTTTGAGTCCTGAGTTGTGGAGCTGTGAGAAAAGTCGCTTCCTGCAAATCCACATCTTTTCTCCTCTCCCAGGTTTTCTGTTTCTTCTTGAGTCAGCTTTGGTAGTTTGTGTGTTTCTGGGAGCTAAAAATAGATCCTCCATATGATCCAGATATATCACACCTTCAAACATTTGAACATTTTTTCATATGTTTGTTGATCAAGTGTATTTCTTCTTCTGTGAAGTGCCTGTTCAGTTCCTTATCCCATTTACTGATTGGGTTATTTGGGTTTTTTGGTTGTTAAGTTTTTTGAGTTCTTTATATATCCTGGAGATTAATGCTCTGAGGTGCGTGTGGTAAAGGTCTTTTCCCACTCTGTAGGCTCTCTCTTTATGTCATTGATTGTCTCCTTTGCTGAGAAGAAGCTTTTAGTTTGAATCCATCCCGTTTATTGATTCTTAATTTTACTTTTTGTGCTTTAGGAGTCTTGTTAAGGAAGTCAGATTCTAGGCTGACATGGTGAAGATTTGGGCCTGCATTTTCTTCTATTAAGCGCAGCATCTCTGTTCTAGTGCCTAAGTCTTTGATCTACTTTGAGTTGAGTTTCATGCAGTTTGAGAGATAGGGGTTTAATTTTATTTTGTTACATATGGCATTACAATTTTCCCAGCACCGTTTCTTGAGTGGGCTATCTTTTCTCCAGTGAATGTTTTTGGTGTCTTTGTCTAGTATGAGATAACTGTATTTATCTGGGTTTTTCTCTGCATCTTCTATTCTGTACCTTTGGTCTATGTGTCTGTTTTGGTGCCAATACCATGCCTTTTTTATTACCATGGCTCTGTATTATAGTTTAAGGTCTGGTATTATGATGCTTCTTTCATCACTTTTTACACTAAGGATTACTTTGACTAATCTGGGCCTCTTAGTTTTCCAAATGAATTTCATGATTGCTTTTTCTAGTTTTATGAAGAATATCTTTGGAATTTTAATAGAAATTGCATTAAATCTGTATGATGCTTTTAGAAGTACCATTTTGACAATATTAATTCTGCCTATCCAGGAGCATAGGAGGTCTTTCCATCTTCTGAGGTCTTCTTCAATTTCTTTCTTTAGTGTTCTGTAGTTTTCATGTAGAGGTATTTCACCTCTTTTGTTAGGTTGATTCCCAAGCATTTTATTTTTGAGGTTACTGTGAATGGTGTCATTTCCCTTAATTTCTCTTGTAGTGGATTCATTGTTTATGAATAGAAATGCATTTCATTTATGGATATTGATTTTATAGCCTGCTACATTGCTGAACTCATTTATGAGTTCTAGAAGTTTTCTGGTGGAATTTTTTTGGATCTTATAAATATTGGATCATATTGTCAGCAAAAGTGATAGTTTGAGTTCTTCTTTTCCTATTTGTATCACTTTAATTTCTTTCTGTCTGATTGCTTTGCCTAGAGTTTCAGGGACAGTGTTGAATAGAAGAGGTGAAAGAGGGCATCCTTGTCTTGTTCCAGTTTTTAGAGGGAATACTTTGCATTTTTCTCCATTTATAATAATGTTGGCCTTGGGTTTAGTGTGGATAGATTTTACAATGTTGAGATATGTTCCTACTATCCCTAGTTTTTCTAGTGTTTTGAACATGAAGAGGTGCTGTATTTTGTCAAATGCCTTTTCTGCATCTATTGAAACAATCGTATGATTCTTGTTTTTAAGTCTCTTAATGTGATGTATATATAGATTATAATTTAGATATATTATATATAACATGTAGATTATATATAATATAATACATAGATTATAGATTATAGATTTCTTGAACCAACCTTGAATTCCAGGGATGAACCCCACTTGATTGTGGTGCACTATCTTTTTAATATGTTTTTATATGCATTTGCCAGAATTTTATTGAGGATTTTTGTATCTATGTTCATCAGGGATATTGGTCTGAAGTTTTCTTTTCTTGATGTGTCTTTGTCTGCTTTTGTGGTTATACTAGCCTCATAGAGTGAGTTTGGAAGTTCCCTCCTTTTCTGTTTCATGGAATAATTTGTGGAGTGTTGGTGTTATTCTTTGAAATTCTTGTAGAACTTGGCTGAGAGTCTAGTGCTGGGCTTTTCTTTGTTGGTAGGCTTTTGATGGCATCTTGTATTTCATTGCTTGAAATTGATCTGTTTAAATTGTGTATCTCCTGCTGCTTCAGTTTGGATAGGTCATATGTCTCCAGAAGTTTGTCAATGTCTTATAGATTTTCTATTTTATCAAAGTATAAATTTTCAAAAATAGTTTCTAATTATCTTTTGTATTTCAGTAGTGTCCATTGTGATATTTCCTTTTTTAACATGAATTTTAGTAATTTGATTTTTCTCACTGTCTTTGTTAGTGTGGCTAATGGTTTATCAATTTTATTTATTTTTTCAGAGAGCCAACGTTTTGTTTTGTCAATTTTTTGAATTGTTTCTTTTGTTTCAATTTCATTGATTTCAGGCTCTGATTTTAATTATTTCCTGTAGTCTGCTTTTGGTGTTGATTTTTTGTTCTTTATCTAGGGCTTTGAGATGTAATGTTAGCTCATTTATTTGTTGACTTTTTATTCTTTTAATGTATGAGCTCAACACAATGAACTTTCCTCTTAGCACTGCCTTCATGGTGTCCCAGAGATTTTGATATGTTGTATTGGTGTTCTCATTTACCTCTAAGTATTTTTTTTTATTTCCTCCTTGATTTCTTCTTTTGTTCATTCATTATTCAATAGCATGCTATTTAAGCTTCAGGTGTTGGAGTAGCTTCTATTTTTATTTTATCATTGATTTCTAGTTTTATTCCATTTTTATCTGATAGAAGGCAGGGTAGTACTTCTATTTTTTTTGTATTTGCTGAGAGTTGCTTTGTGGAATAACATATGGTCTGTTTTAGATAAGGATCCATGTGCTGCTGAGAAGAACAAGTATTCACTGGATGATGGATGAAATACTCTATATGTCCATTAAGTCTAAATTATTGATTGTATTATTTAATTCTATAGTTTTTTTGCTTACTTTTTGTTTCAAAGATCTATCCAGTGGTAAGAAGTGTACATTAAAGTCACCTAGTGGTAAGAAGTGTATATTAAAGTCATCTAGTATTTTTGTGTTGTGGTCTATTTATTTTTGAAATTGAGAAGGGGTTTGTTTGATGTACGTAGATGCTCCATTGTTTAGGGCATATATATTTATGATTTTTATGTCTTGTTGGCGTATGATTCCCTTAAGTAATATGAATTGTCTTTCTTTATCCTTTCTGACAAACTTTGGTTTGAAATCCACTTTGTCTGATATAAGGATGTCAACCCCTGCTTGATTATGTCCTCCACGTGAGTGATACGTTTTTTCCCAACCTTTCACCTTCAGTCTGTGGATGTCTTTTCCTAGGAGGCGAGTCTCTTGAAGACAGCATATTGTTGGGTCTTTTGTTTTAATCCAGTCTGCCAATCTGCATCTTTTGATTGATGAGTTTAGGCCATTAACATTCAGGGTTATTATTGAGATATGATTTGTATTCCTGGTCATTTTGGTTTATTTTTGGATTTTAACTTGACTTAGTTTCTCCTTTGATTGACCTTTCCTTTAGTGATCTTTCCTTTGCTGGTTTTCATTGTTTTTTTTTTTTTTTTCATTTCCTCCTCATGGAATATTTTGCTGAGAATGTACTGTAATGCAGGCTTTCTAGTTGTGAATTATTTTAACTTTTGTTTATCATGGAAGGTTTTTATTTCATTTTCAAATCTGAAACTTAATTTTGCTGGTTATAAAATTGGCATCCATTTTCTTTCAGTTTGATATATGTTATTCTAGGACCACCTGGTGATGAGGGTCTGGGTTAAGAAATCTGCTGAGATCCAAATTGGTTTCCCCTATATGTAATTTGATTTTTTCTCTCGCATCCTTTAAAATTCTATCCTTATTCTCTATGTTAGTCATTCTCATCATAATGTGCCTTTGTGTGAGTCTGCTGTAATTTTGCACATTTGGGGTCCTGTAAGCCTCAGGTAGTTGATCTTCCATTTTTTCTTTACATTTCAGAAGTTCTCTGATATTATATCATTGAAAAGATTGTGTATTCATTTGTTTTGTATCTCCTTGACTTTGCCTATTCCAATAAATCTTAAATTTGGTCTTTTCATGTTATCCCATATTTCTTGGAAGTTTTGTTTGTGGTTTCTTACCATCTCCTCTGTGAGGTCAACTTTATTTTCAAAAGTGTATATTTTGTCTTCATTGTCTGAGGTTCTGTCTTCTAAATGGTCTAGTCTGTTGGTAATACTTTCCATTGAATTTTTAATTTGGTTTATTGTTTCCTTCATTTCGAGGATTTCTACTTGATTCCTTTTTATGATCTTGGCCTCTTTATTGATGTGATCTTTCACTTCCATATTTTCTCTTCAATTCCATCTTTTATTTCAAAGATCAATCTAACTATATATTTTCTAACTCCTCTGACATTTCTTCTACTGAGCTGTCTATGGATTCTATTGTTGTAACATCTTGGTTTGTTTGAGGTGCTTTGTTCCCTGTTTTTTTGTTTTGTTTTGTGTGTCTTCACATCTAGGTATGGATCTGAGGCAACATGGATTCTACCCAGCAGACTTAGAGTTTCCCTGAAGGTTTCCAGTATCTTGCCTTTAAGGGTGAGACCAGTATCATCAATACCCAATGTAAATAATATACAGCCCCAAACCTACTAGCTCCCATTAAGATGTCCATAGTTTTATTGCAATAAACAGAAAAGGATGAGTTCAATTATTATCTATAATATATACATTAAATTTGCTACACAGCTTTACAGTTTCAAATTGTGGATAAAGAGAGAACAGAAGTGCTATAGAACATGTCTATGAGGGAGGAGGAGAGAAGGCAGAAGTAAAAATCTGTAGGAAGAGTGGAAGAGGAATTGATAGAGATTGGCCATCAGCAGGAGAAAAGATAGAAAGAGAATCCAGGAAAACAGACAAGTAAGAGGAAAAATATATACAAAGAAAAAAATTAAAAATGTAAGAATATACAATAAAACAACAAAATACCATTCATACATCACAGTCTTCAATAAACTGATGCATGAAAAATACCTAGGTTCACATATTGTAGGGATGCTAAAGAAGAAAAAAGAAATAGTCTTGATGGAAATTGAACAACTTCTTCCTTCAGTTTTCAAAAGTTTCTCAGCCCTTTCTTTGATCTTTCAAGAGATTGCCAGTCCCAGATTGGCCCACACAGACCCAGCCACTATCCCATGATTTCAGATACCCCATGGTCGGCCATGTTGCAGTCCCAAGATCTCAGGGCCATTTCAATTTGCAGAGAGACTGTCAGGGATATGCTTACACAGAGGAGTGACCCCAAGGAGAAGCAGTTAAGATGGCAGTCACCAGTCCTCCCAATAGGAAGACCCCAGGTGCAGCCAAGTCTGCAGGCACCCTGACAGAGGACCCCCGGGGTCCTGGCTAATGTCCCTAGACAGAGGTGGCTGTGCCCCGAGATGGGTATGGCAGCAAAGCTGCTAGCACCCTGGTCCCCAGGCCCTGGCTGACATCCCAAGATGGAGGTGGTCATGTGCACCCAAACCTGCAGGCACCCTGATAGTGGACCTCTGGGCAGCAGTGGCAGTGGTGGTGGTGGTGCAGCAGCACCCAGAGAAAAGCCCTCGTCACTTAATTTTTATTGTCCTGCTTTCTTCTAGTTTTGAGTTTAGCTCATTCTTGTCTTTCTGTTTTTTTAATGTGTAAAGTTAGGTTGTCTATTTTCCTTTTTAAAGTTGGAACTTATAGCCCTACTTCTCCTCTGAGCATTGATTTCACTGAATCCCATTAATTTGGTGTGTTATTTTCATTGTAATTCATCTTCCCGTGTTTTTAGTCGCACTCTTCCTTTCTTCTTTGGCCCATATGTTGGTTAAAAGCATATTTAATTTTCACATATCTGTGAACTTTCTTGTTTCCCTCCTGTTATTAATTTCAATTTTTGTTCCATTGTGGTTGGAGAAGGTATTTTGTATGATTTTGATTCATTCAAATTTATTGAGAACTGTTTCATGACCCAATGTACCCCTATGTTAGAGAACATTCTCAATGCACCTGAGACAGGGCACACTGCTGCTGAAGGTGGAGTGTCTATAGTGCCTGTTAGGTCTAGTTGACTTATGTTGTTCAAGTCCTCTATTTACTCATTGATCTGTCTAGTACTATTATTGCAAGTGGGATATTCAGGTATCCAATTATTACTATATAACTGTCAATGTTTTTAAAAATATTTTTTTTAGTTATAGATGAGCACAATACCTTTATTTTATTTATTTATTTTTATGTGGTGCTAAAGATGGAACGCAGTGCCTCGCCCATGCTAATCAAGCACTCTACCACTGAGCCACAACTCTAGCCCCACTGTCAATTAATCATTTCAATTTAACATATTTAACATATTTTGGACATTATGTATAAATATGTTTATGATTGTTAAGTCTTTTTGATGGATTGACCCTTTTATTGATGTATTATGTAATTTTTTTTGTCTATTGTAAAACTCTTTGCCTTGAAGTCTATTTTGTCTGATAGTACAATAAACTCAGCTTTATTTTGGTGACTATTTCTTGGATATCCTTTTCTATCCTTTCTTCCTAACTTATTTGCTTCTTTGGATCTAAGTCCTACACAGGATCTTATTTTTTCTTTTCCATTTTTCTACTTTTTTATGTTGATTTGAGTAGTAAATCCATTTATAATTAATTACTGATAAAAAGGACTTCAGCCATTTTGCTATTTTGTTCTATAAATTTTTAAATTTTTGATCTTCAATTCTTTCATTAATACCTTATTTTAGTGTACTGTTTTTATTTTGTTTGTATTTCTTTTTAGTGTATTTTTCCCTTTTCCTTTTTTTAAACTTTTTTCCCACATTTTTAATTGATACGTTATAGTTGTACATACTGATGGGATTTGTTGTTACATATTCATACATTCACACAGTATGCCATGTAATAATATAATTTGGCCACTGTCACTCCCAGCACTTCCCCCATTTTAGTATTTTTTAAGATTTTTTTTAACAATTACATTGGAGGGTATAGTTAACGTCCTAATTTTCCAAGGTTAAGTATAAATTGGAGCTAATTTAGTTTCAATAGTATACAGAAATTCTACTTTAGAATTATACTCCCTTTAATTTGTTGTCATAAATCTCATGTTTTGTGCATATTGTTCCCATTAACAGATTTGTAATTGTTGTTTTATACATTTATTTCTCTTTAAAATCATATAGGAAAAAAAGAGGAATTACAATGTAAAACTTTGCTACTACTAACGTTTTCTTTATCTATGTAGCTTCCATAACTTATTCCTTATTTCCTCATATGACTTTCAATTATCAGCCATGTCTTTTCATTTCAACGTACAGGTCTTTATTTAGCATTTCTTATCGGCCAGAGCTACTAGTGATGAACACTGTCAGTTTTTGATAATTTGGGAATATACCAATAAGTTGTTAATTTTTGAAAGACTGATTTGTTGGAAATGGAATTCTTGGCTGACAATTTTTGACTTTTCTTTTTCTTTCAGCCCTGTAGTTGTATTGTTCTACTGTCTTCTGGCTTCTATGGTTTCGGAAGCAAAATTGGCTGGCTGTTAAACCAGTTGAAGTTTCCTTTTATATAATGTACTGCTATTTTTGATACTTTGAAGATACTATCTTGAGAGACTCTCTTTTCTATTGAGAATTTGACTAAAATACATCTTGGTGTGGATCTCTTATTATTTACTTTGTTCATATGTTTCTTGGATTGTAAGTTAATGTCTTTAATCAAATTTGTGAAATTTGTGGCTTTTATTTATTCAGATTTTCTTTTTTACCTATTGTCTTTCTTTTCTGTTGGTCCACATGACTGTGTCCCACTTATCTTTTAGGCACTTTTTATTTCTTTTTATTCTTTGCTCTTCTTGCTCTTCAAATTGGATAATCTCAGTTGACTTGTCTTGAGGTTTAATGATTCTTTCTTCTGCCTGCTCAGATTTGCTATTGAATCATTGAAGTGAATTTTTTACTTCAGTTAATTTACTTTACAGTTGTGCAATTTATTTTAGGTTTGTTTTGGTAATTTCTTTTTATTGCTTTTTGACAAGACCTGAGATCTTATTTCATGAATTCCTTCAACACTTTGATCATATTTAAGTTAAATAAATGTTGTCCAATAAACCCCATGCCTGGGCTTCCTCAGTGACAGTTTCCACTAATTTCTTTTTCCTTGTGAATAGGCTATTCTCTTTTCATGCCTTGTAAGTTTTTGTTTGGTAACCAGATATTTTAAATATTATAATGTGGTAACTCTGTAATTCAAATCAGATTCTTCCCCCTCTTGATTTATTAAAACTTCTTGTTATAAGTTGTTGGTTGCTTGTTTAGTGGTTTTTTAATTATTCATGTGAAGTCTGCATTGTGTGTATGTGTATGTGTACACACTTAAATCCGAGTTCTGTTTACTTAATGATCAACTAGTGTTCTGACAGCATTTTCTTAAACACCTGTAGCCGAAAAAGAAAAAGAATGAGAAATACTGTCCAGTCTTTGTACAGTTAATACTTGGGCAGGCTGTTTACATGCTGCCTTAGTCTTCAATTCCTGCTTTTGTAGTCTGAAGGTCAACCAGGGTGAGAGCTTAATGTTTTCTCATGCTTTTTCTGAATATATTCATTCTTGGGCATGTATATGGCCTTCTTGATTTCCTGGTCTAAGAGCCTTTATTCCTCCAACTCTCTTCCAAATTCTTTCTTCTCATATTTTTCAGTCTGAGTTTTGCTTATGCCAGTTGCTATGTCTTGCCCCTTGATGCTGTGTGCAGTACTTGTGCTTTCAAATGTTTTTAGCAGATGCTTCCTGGGAATCTGCCCTTGCACTAGTAATATTCCACATCAGGTGAAACAACTGGAACCTCTGAACCAGTCCTTCAGGAAGTCACTATATGGTCAAAATGATTAATCAAATTCCTTGAGAATAATGCTCATATCACTCCCTCTTAAACTTGGAACCAGAACCAGCAATGCACACTGCTGTCCTTATCATCACCACTGATCTGGGGCTTACAGAGGGGTAGTTAGTTTAAGAAGTTTCTTAGTGAAATGTAGGATCCTCTTGTATCACCAAGTCTTTCCCTGGTCAATCATGTTTTTGACTGGATTTCATAATTCTGTAAAAGTTGATTCTGACACTTTTCGTAAGCACATTAATTGCCTTTATGAAGTAATGGAGTCTTGGAAATTCCAATTCTGCTATTTTCACTCTAGTTTTATATCTCCTTTTTTAAGTGATACTGAAATGTGAGCATCCCCACCTGCATGTTCTCATTTTCTCTGCATTCCTGCAAACAGATACTTTGGGATACTTTGGAGATTTGGGCCACATACTTGGGAGGTGAAACGAGCGATCACATATGCCCTGAAGGTAGGCTTATGATCATTAGACATTTCACTGGGTCCACTTACCAGAATATTGTCTAGAGAGGAGGGCATAGGGTCCAGGTGGGATGTCTCTTGGTGCTGTGGGCTTTCTGCTATGGAGGAAGAACAGGGTAATCAATCCAGAGAAAGGCCCAGGTTTTTTGCCAAGTCTAATGGTAAGCTGGAATCTCCATACTTCATGAAAGATCCCCTCACTGTGCGATAAAGGGCCATTGTGAGAAGAGAAGGATTGTGTTCCCTACTCCTGTGTTGTTGAGTTCCCTCTAGAGCACTGAAAAGTCTCAATTTGAACATAGGCTTCTAGGCTCTTATGAGGATGTAGTTCTTGGGCTGGGGTTGTGGCTCAGTGTTAGAGCACTTGCATAGCATGTGTGAGTTCCTGAGTTTGAGTCTCAGCACCACATATAAATAAATAAATGAAATAAAGGTCCATCAACAACTAAAAATATATATAAAAAATTTTTAAAAGATACAGTTCTCATTACAGAATGGAACAGGTTTTTTCAAGTCTTTGAACTTGATTTATAGTTTTCAGATACTTAGATCTGTGGGAAGACTGTGTTTTGCTCTCACTGTAAGCACTGCAAACATTAGAGGGGCTGTCCAGCTATGTCTGTTTTGTTCTGTCTGAAGTCTGCGGTTGTTGACCCCTCTCTTTCTTGGTATGTTTTTTCAGTAGTCATCAGGGACACCACACTCTTTAAAGCTTACTGATATCTCAGTGGTAAATTTTCTTAAGTTTTCTTTTTAATATTTCTCCTCCTCTTCTTCACCATGTAATATTGAAAGACACCAGAGTTCAATCCTTGGTCCTCATCTCTTTTCTGTCTACATTCATGTTATTAGATCTTTACCTCAGATTTCCCTCATGAATTCAAACACTGCTCCATCTCAGTGAAGGGTAGTTCATTTTTCTGGTTACTCAGGCTTAAACTGTCCTCCCCCTCCTCTCCTCTTATATAACCATATCCAGTCAATTGGGAAATTATCTTTACATTGAACTGAAGACAGTGTCTTGACTCTATCTGTCTCATGCCTCCTCACTGCCTTTACCCTGGATGAGGTTACCATCACTTCTGATTGCTGCTAGAGCTTCCTGACTGGGCTTCCATGTTTCACCCTTGCTTACTATAGTCAGTGTGTGAATCTTGTAAACTCAAGTTATGTCATTCCTCTTTTCTTCCCCCAAAGCCTCCCAGGGCTTCCCTTTTACTTGTAGTGAAAACTAAAGTCTTTCTAGGAGTTAATGGATGAGCACATAACCCATCTGGCTAGTGGCGACCTTGTATATGATAGTGATTCAAGTTTTTGGAAAGATAGGTTTTCTATTTGGCCTTGGACTTTGGGCTAGGGGAGTGAAAATCTGGATTTGGAGAAAGCTGTTCAGTCACTGGAGTGGGCTAGCCCAAGAGGAAAATCCAGAGAAAATGGGCTGATAAATGGAAAGGCATCGTCTTAACTCTGCAGCTATACCATAGCAAATAAATAATCCCATTTGGCTTAAACAGATGTGGTTGTATTTTCTAGCTGCTGTATCCAGGAACCTTAACTAAAGCAGGAGTGAAGGAGGAGATAGACATTGACATTTACCATTGAACATTTCCTTTTGGTTGGGTACCACACTAGGTGAGTTGCATTAATCATCTTATTACATTAAGTCCTTCCATCTTACTTGTTTACAGTGTGAGTCCATTTTTCTTACCTATACTTATCTTTCAGTTCTTCTCTGGGAAGTGCTTTAAATCACTTGATCAAAATTCTTATTTTCATCAAAATACGTTCACTTTGCCTCCCATTAATATTTATGTAAATGACTTCTCCATGTTAATTCTTAGTTGCTCATGCATCTTTGTGTCTATGGAAGTGTGTTTTATTTAGACTAGGAACTTTCTGGCAAAAAGGCAATGCTGTATATTTCTTTTTTATTTCCTTTCAGTATCTATTTGTTGTGCCCAGTGGACTTTCTGTAAATATTACTTATAGTGGTCTAAAAACATTATCTGTCTCAGGACACTACATTATTTATGGGGGCTTTAAAATAATTGATTTACAGTAACTCACCCAGGAAAGATTATGCTTATTTTATACTTTTAAAATCTAGAAGTGCTTAGAACAGCATTAGGTATATTATTAAATGTGTAAAAACTGGTATTATTATTATTATTATTATTATTATTATTATTATTATTTATGAAGATTCTCTCACATTAGCACAATCTATTTGTCTTTTAGCACATAATTCTATCTTATGTAATTGTTGTTTACATCTACATCGGCTATAATTTGGATCTGGAATGTTCCCCAAAGGCCCATGTGTTAGAGGCTTGGTCTATAGCCCTTGGCACAATGGGAGGTGGTAGAACCATTAAGAGATGGGGCCTATTTGGAGGTGTTCCAGTCATTGAGGGCATGCCCTTGATGAGAAGAATGGGACCTCAGCCTGTTCCTCTCTTTTTTACTTTGTATCCTGGCCATGAGGTAAATGTTTAAATGGTTTTGCTCCCCCGTGTGCTCCCACCATGATGCCCTACCCAGCCCCAAAGCAACAGGGCTGATTGATCATGGACTGAAACTTCCAAAACTGTGAGTCAAAGTAACCTTTTATCTCAGGTGTTTGTTACAATAATGAAAAGCTAACAATATCTTCCTCCTTTTAACTTATGACAGACTCCTTGATCCTAGGTAACTGGTGTTTTGCATGTTTGTGGGAGAACATGTGGAGAACTGTGGAGAACTGTGGAGAACTGTGGAGAAAAGGAAAGAAAAATTAAAATGCAGTTATAAATATTTAGAGAGGGGATGCACACACATAGATTCTGGGGAAAATGAGTATTGTGAATCTTTAAAACTCTGAATACCTTCTGGGTTGCATGACCATGTTTTTGTTATTAAAGAAGAAAAGTACTCACTTGAAGATATTTGTCTTTGTGCTCACTTTGTTATTTGGATATTGAAGAAACCTTCTATCACACAACATGCCAGTGATTCCAGTGCCCAGAGAAAGCAGGGGCTCATGGCCTTGCTGAGCCAAGTGCAGTCCAGGCCGACTTTGTCTCTATTGTCTCTTAGTCACGTCTCACTCCTCAAGAGTCACTCTCAGCAGACATGGTACACTGTGCCAAAGTACCTGGGTGTACAAAGAGGTGGGGGGCAGGTGTGCTGTTTGGCTTTGGAACCTGCCAAATCGACTACACTTTGCATTTCTGGCTCTTTCATCCACCCGGTTTCCAACTCCAGGCGCTCTGCAGGTTTGGGTTTTCATCGAAGCTGCATGTACATTGTTCTGAATTTTCATTGCAGCTCTTGCATACATTTTTTTTGGATCCCTGTAAAACTGATTACAGTGTATGTGACACATATTTAGACCAAGGATTGAATTTTTTTCTCAGACTTTGTGACAATATAACATAAAAATTATTGGATTTTTTTCTGTGTGATCTTTAGAGTCTAGATTTTAAATTGATTATTCTTTGTTGTGAACTATGCTTAGGTTATGTCATTTGTCCTTTAAGTAAATCAAAGCTGAATCAGTGGAGTTATAATTTGAAATTAAAAGAAGTTGATCCCATATCTTCACTGATAATATCACAAATATTTGAAGAGCACATATAACTTTTTAAAAGTCTTTTTAGCGCTCCCACTTGAGGTGGTGTAAACGGCATTAGGACAATTCAGGATTGTGTTTGCTTCCAGAATTACATAGAGGATATGTTAAAAAAAAAAAAAAGTCAAATATGGCAAATAGAAAAGGTGTCCTTACATCATGAGGGTCTCTAATAGATCTCAGTCTTATAGATTCAGTACATATTTACTATACTCTGATGAGGAATGAAACACTGTGTGAGGGAAAGGTAGTATGCAATTAATCCCTTGCTTTCAAGGAATCTGTACATAATTATTTGGTAGTGAGAAATAAAAGGTAAGTAGGAAGAATTACTAATAAGACCTGAAGGGTAAAGTCAACATACTCTAAAAATTCAGTGGAAATATCACTTTAATTGCTCTTGGAAGGCTTCCTGGGGGCAGTGCCATTTGAAATGGAGTTTATTGTTTTCTTATCTCATCATGTGCTGACAAACTTGAAAGTGGCACCAAGCTGTTTGAAATTATCCATTTAATATATATTTTTTAGATGTTGATGAATCTTTATTTATTCTTTTATTTATATGTAATACTGAGAATTGAACCCAGTGCCTCACACATGCTAGGCAAGCACTCTACTGCTGAACCACAACACAGCCCCTAAAATTATCCATTTTTGTACTAACTCCATACCAAATAGTGCCTCAGAAAATGACTCTTTTGATACTCATTAACATTTATTGGGTATCTGGTAGGAGATACCATAACAGAATTATTTTCTATCATTAAGATAATAACATTTATTGGGGGCATTTATTTCAGGCTTTTCCTGCCTAGAATATCCCACTCTGCTTCACTTATTCCCCATTCCTTGCTCACAACTTTTCAGACCCTTTATTTAACATTCCTCACATCACCTGGCTTGAGAGCTCCATCTGTTTCCAACTAGATTCTGACGGATATAAGAATAGAGAAAAAGAAAAAATGGTGAAGGTGTTATGGTGAAAAAGACATAGAGGTATATGATGGAAGACCAGCTGTTGTTGCTCCTCTCCATCCCTCTCTGGGAACACATGGGTTGATTGTAATCTATCTCAAAAGTTTAAACATGAGTTTTCAAGAGCTAGAAAATGGTTATGGTTGACTTGTGATTGCACTTTCCAATCAGGAGGATTGTATATTGTTTCACATGAAGGTAATTAGAGGTAACAAGTGCCCTTGGATGTTTGGGCTGTGATAACAAGTTCTCTATCTAGGAGTCTTCACTTTTAAAATCTGATCTCATGTGTTTATTTCCTGGATGCAGGAAACAGATCAGTTAGTCTCAAGGTCAGACACTCACAGAAATTCACATCCCCTGGGATTTTTGGAAAACACTCTGTTGCAACAACCCACTGCATTCTTCTGTTCCTAAAGATGGCAAGGACTGGGACACTTAATAAGGACTTCTAACAGCATAACTGTTTTTTCATTTGCCAAATAATTCATTAAGTTAGAATCGCAGGGGAAATGGTAGTGTCCATTGATGCACTGTTTCACTTTCTGTGGCTTCAGTTATCCATGGTGAGCTGTAGTCTGAAAATGTTAAATGGAAATTTTCAGATATGAACAATTCATAAATTTTAAATTGCACACTGTTCTGAGTACCCTGCACTGCATCGTCCAGTGCATTCAGGCTAGATATGCTACTCTGCTACCTACCCATTAGTCACATAGTAGTCATCTTGGATCACCTGTTGTGACTCTATAGTTCTTGTGTTTAGGTAGCCCTTATTTTACCTAACATTGGTTCCAAAGCTCAAGAGCAATGATGCTGGCAGTTCAGATATGCCAGGAGAGCATGTAAAGTGCTTCCTGTCAGTGAAAAGGTGAAAGTTCTCAATTGAATAAAGGAAAAAATGTTAAGCTTGCTTGTGATCTGTGGGAAGACCAAATCTTCTGTGAAATTGTGAAGAAGGAAATCAGAAATTTGTGCCAGTTTTGATGTGGTGCCTCAAATTGCAAAAGTTATGACAATTTATCCGAGTTAAGATAAAATGACATTAAATTTGTGGGTGGAAACCTATTCTGAAAATGGACAACATGTTGCACCAGGAAGCCTTGAGTCTCGCTTCATCTCTTCATCTAGCTATTGTATTATGTCATCACAAGCAGAAAAGTGTGAGTACAGTACAATAAGATAGTTTGACAGACAGACTGACAGACTTCATTCACATACCTTTTATTATAGAACAGATAGCCCTGTAATAAAAAAGTGTACCCATACAATCATTCTGTTTTCCACTTTCAGTACACTATGCAATAAATTACATGAGATATTCAACTCTAGTGAGATATACAACTCTATTGTAGAATAGCCTTTGTGCTAGATAATTATGCCCATCTTTAGGCTACTGTAAATGTTCTGAATATGTTTAGGGTAGCCCAGATAAGCCATGACTTTCTGTAGGTTAGATATATGAAATGCATGCTTGATTTAGGTTATTTTTGACTTACGGGTTTATCAAGACAAAATTTTAAGTTAAGGGGCATCTGGATCTTGTTATAATTATTCTGCTATTATTGGTTATAGTTGTTAATCTCTTGCTGTGCCTAATTTATAAGTTAAATGTTATAATTTATAAAAACAGGTATACATGGTTCAGTACTGTCCTTAGTTTCAGAGACCCACTGGAGTTCTTGGAATGTATCCCCCTTGGAAAAGGGAAAACTATTGTATTTTTAAAAAATGTTTTTATTAGTACACTATAGTTATAAATAATATGGGGGTTCATTTTGTTAAAATCATGCATATAAGGAATGTAATTTACTCCATTTAGTCCCCAGCATGTTCTCTTTCCTTCCCCTCCTCTCTCCTCCCATCCCCCGTCCTCTACTGTACTGGTCTTCCTTCTTTTTATTTATTGCTTTTTAAATTGGTGCTCTGTAGATGTACATAAAGGTGAAATTCACTGTGGTATATTTATATGTGTACACAGCATAATTTGATTAATTTCATTCCATACTTCCTTTTTCCATCCCTCCCCCTCCTCCTCTATCCCCTGGCTCTACACGACTGATCTCCCTTCTCTTTCCATGGATCTTCCCCCTTTTTTCCCTCTTATTTTGCATTAGCTTCCACATTTGAGAGAAAATATTCAACCCTTGACTTTCTGAGTCTGGTTTATTTCATTTAACGTGATGTTCTGAAATTCAATCCATTTACAAGCACTCAAACATTTTTGGTAGGACTGCAAATTAGTACAACCACTTTGTAAACCAGTGTGGAAATTCCTCAAAAAATTAGGAATGAAACCACCATATAACCCAGACTTCCTATTCCTTGGTATTTATCCAAAAGAACTAAAATCAGCATGCTATAGTGATTCAGCCACATCAGTGCTTATAGCAGCACAGTTCACAATATACAAGTTATGGAACTACTGCATTTAAAAATACAATTTTCTGTTTTTCTATCATGGAAGAACTTGAATGGGTGTTTTCCCTTTGCTCCTTTAAACCCATTCTTCATATCATATCATCTTGCTCTTTCCTTGGACCTCAGGTTGGGTTCTGTGGATGGGAGACCCTGCAGGAGACGGGACAGGAGGAAGGACATGAAGTTGATGTGTTTGACACCCTTCACCCCCATCACCATGTTCCTCCCTGTGTGGTTGCCTGGGAAGGAGTATGCCTCTCAAAAACTGCAGCCCCTGTCAGAGGCAGCTCCCCTTTCCTCCACCCCTTCTTTTCCTGCCTGGAATTTTCCACTCTTTACTAATTTCCCCTCTCTGCACACAACTTTGCAGTCTCTTTATTTAACAATCCTCATAGTACCAAGTTAGAGTTTGCCATCTGTTTCCCGCCAAAACCCTCTGAAAGATACACAGGGAAACCAGATTAGTGAGTTGAGCTACTCATTAGTACTAGAAATCAGAAATTATTTTTCACTGGTCTCCATCAGTCAGATTTGTTTCCACTTAGAAATCAATCTGTGTTCCCCCAGAAAACAGTTAAATGACTACTTAGCATCATCATTTTTATTTTAGTTAAAAAAGCATTGTTCTGTAATGTAGTCATGATCTATTTTTGTATGACTTTGGGGTAGGACTAAAATTCTATATGAAATGTATCTTTGAGTAGGCTACAAAATAATCATAGAAACAAATAAACATTTTCATTGATTAGCAGAAAGATCATCTCAGAAATAAGACCTGAAATAACAGTGATTAATCAAGATAGAACTGTCATTCACATAAAAGTTAGAAAGTGGCAGTCCAGAACAAATATGGCATCTTTGCTTCCTAGAGCCTTCAGGGACGGCTTCTCCACCATGTTCCTCCAGGAGGAAGGATAAGAGACAAAGAAGGAACAGTGCCATAAAAAGAAGGGCATCTTGCTATTTCTGACAACATGGAAGGCCCTGGAAGATATTAAGTGAAAAAATACAGGCAGAGAAAGACAAATATCACATGATCGCACTCATTGGCGAAATGTAAAACAGCTGGTGTCATGGGGGCAGAGAGCAGGGTGGTGGTTATTGGGGGTGTTGATTAAAGTCTTCTTTTATTAAAGGTGGTAGTTATTATATCGAGTTTTCTCATAATTACATGGTATATGTCATAACATAATTACAAGATAGTCTTTGATTCTCAAACAAAAAAAAACCTAGGAAAATATCACTTATTTTTCTATTTATAATTTTTCAAATATTCATTACATAATTTCTATTTCTAGATGCCATGCTTCTAGAGAAAACTTACTTTTCAAGGATGTAAGATAGTCTTCAAGGATCTTGGGTAAATTAAATTATTTCAGCATTTCTCCACATTAAAAAAAAGTGGAGTCCTATATTTTGTTACTCAATTTTTGGTGAAAAAACAAAGTTTCTTTTACAATATCTCATTCTTTATTAATTGAACTACTTAGAATGCTTTGGGGCTGCATAAAATCACACATAAAAGGAATCTTAATAACTTTTTGATAATAACAAAAGTTCTGACTAAATTGAAATTGATTTTGTACCTTAGTATTAATAGCTGTACAGCTATTATGTAGCTATTAATGATACAGCTATTATAATTACAGCTATTATAATAAATGAGGGAATTATTTTACTGGTTAAACATTGCATTATCATCCGCATAAAATGGTAATTTTTTGCTGCTTGGATATACTTATTAGCATGTCCATAGTGTGTGTTTACGTTAGCTGAGAACACCTTCCCAATAGAGTATAGTATCTCCTTTTCCATAGCAGAAAATATTAACACTTTTAATTGAAAAGACAACTGGCTACTTGAAATACATTTAAAAGTATTTCCTGGATGTGGAGTGAGGATTCAAAAAGAAATGTTTTGCAAATCTGTAATTAAGTAAGGTAATCCCATTATTCTACTTAACTCCTTAGCTTGCTCAGCGGCATCCCTGCATCGGAACCGCCGATTCACAGCGACCTTCTAATCCTTTGTGATACTTTTGATTAATTTACAAATGACCCTCTGCGCGGAAGGTCGTCCCGCGCGTCCTTTCCGGACAGCGACGCTCGCCCTGCGGGGAGGGAGGGCTTTGGTTTCGGCGGCGGAGACTCTGCTCCTAGGACTAATGGAACTTCTATAAAGCCAGCGCGGGCCCTGCCGTTTGCTCTTAGGGGAGATTTTATAATCAGGCTTTAATGATAGAAGTGTCTGCGGTTGGTACATTCAAGGACATTGTTCCCAGCTCTGTGAGTAAAAGATATGATCGCCTCGTATAAAGTCGGAAGGGGCGATGAGGAGCGCGAACCTGAACTGCGCACCTGGGAGCAGTTCGCGGCCCGGCGCTCGTGCAATGCGGTAGTAAAACCCAACTCTCCCCAGCTTTATTATCCGGCGGGTGAGTGACGGCCTGGTTTATTTCCTGCACGGGGCACTCACTTACACTCCGTGCCCCTACCTCTGCCCTGGCTGAAGAGCTTTGCTCCACTGAAACTGCTGTTGAACCCTCCAGCCCTTGTTTATGACAGGTACTCGCTTCCGTATCCTGCTGACAAGTGCAGCACCTGCTTGCTTCCCCGGTTCCAGAGCTTCGGCGCTGTTGACATTTTGAGTCATTCTATTTTGATGAATCTAGGCAACGTATTTCCAGATTGCTACCCCATCCATATGTCTTCCCCACCCCACACACAAAGATGAAAATACACCTTGTTTTTTCATTTTACCAGCCGCTTTTATAAGACACTGACAAAAGTCGGCTTCAAAAAGGTTATTGCCTGGTGTGATGTGATTGGGAAGTAGTGACAGGGAGAGATATCTTGTCTTCAGGATTTTGTGGAATGCTATCAAGAGAGCCGTGGTGAAGGAGGTGGATACAGCAGGTCAGGAGCCCTGGGTTCTAGCTCTTTGCTACACACAGTGCAGTTCCTGGGTGAGCAGCTGTGGCATCTTCTCTGAGCCCCTTAGAACCCCCCAGACCTGTCAGCATCTTCCTGCAGGAGGAACCCTGGGAGGGTTGGGCTTCTGCTGGTTTTGGAGATGCCTACTCTAGCCCACTGTCTCATGGAAAGTCGTTTCTAGAAATGTCAGCACTGCCGAGAGACTTCATAAAATAAAACTCATGTTCTCACCCTCACAGGAGTATGGAACATAATAAGTGCTCCATAATGTTTGTTGGATGAATAAACAGAAGATCTGAGTCACTCTTTAGCAATAGATATTGGTCTTCTAGATGATTTTGTACTATTTGTGGGATAAGAGGTACATAAAATTCCATATAAGATCCTTCTGGTTTTGTTTTTGGTCAAGAGTCCTCTCATGAATACCATATCTTTTTGTTTCTTTTTTGATTCTGAATGCCACGTATATTTGTGCTTTTATTTTTCACTTTTGCAGTGCTAGTGATCAAATCTGGAGACTCATGCATTCTAGGCAGCACTCTACCACTGAACAACAGCCCCAACCCCTTATTTCTCTGTTTTTGGTTGACACATAGTTTTCTGTATTTATCATATAGTGTGATCATTCAGTACATGTCCGTGATGTGTAATAATCAAATCAGGGTGATGTACATTTCCATATCTTTAAACATATGTCATTCCTTTGTTTGGAGACTTTGAATTTGTCTCTTTTAGTTCTTCATAAAGTATATAATAAATTATTGTAAACTATAATCATCCTTCTGTGTTATAGAATACTTGAACTTATTTCTTCCTATCTAACTATATTTTGGTACCCTTTGTCCAATTTCCCTCTAGTTTCATCAATTTTGTTGTAAACAATAGGACTCCAGTATTTTTATGACTGTATAATATTCCATTGTGTATATAAGTGACGGTTTCTTTACCCACTCATCCATTGATGGATACCTAATTGATTCCATATCTTGGCTATTGTGAATAATGTGCAATAAGCATGGGAGTGGAGATATCTCTTTTTTCTTCTTCTTTTTTTATTTGTTCTAGTTATACATGACAGTAGAATGCACTTTGACACATCATACATAAATAGAGTATAACTTCTCATTCTTCTGATTGTACATGATGTAGAGTTGCACAGGTTGTGTAATGTAATCATACATGCACAGAGGGTAGTAATATGTCCGATTCATTCTACTATCCTTCCTATCCCCATCCCCATCCCCTTCCTTCACTCTCTTCTGCCTAATTCAAAGTAACTCTATCCTTCCCTTAACCCCGCACTTTATTGTGAATTAGCACCCTCATTAGCATCCGCATATCAGAGAAAACATTTGGCCTTTGTTTTTTTTTTTTTTTTTTTGGATTGGTTTCTTTTTTCTCTTATCATGATATTCTCCTCCATCCATTTACCTGCAAATGCCATCATTTCATTCTTCTTTAAGACTTAGTAGTATTCCATTGTGTATATATGTCACATTTTCTTTATCCATTCATCTGTTAAAGGACACCTTGGTTGGTTCCATAGTTTGGCTATTGTAAGTTGAGCTGCTATAAACATTGATGTGCCTCCATCCTGATTTTAAGGATCCTGTAGGATCCTGATTTTAAGTTCTTTGGGTATAAACCAAGAGTGGGATAACAGGGTCAATTAGTGGATCCATTCTAAGTTTTCTGAGGAATCTCTATGCTGCTTTTTGTAGGCTCTCTCTTCATGTTATTGATTATCTCCTTTGCTGAGAAGAAGCTTTTTAGTTTGAATCCATCCCATTTATTGATTCTTAATTTTACTTTTTGTGCTTTAGGTAGGAGTCTTATTAAGAAGTTAGATCCTAAGCCAACATGGTGAAGATTTGGGTGTGGAGATATTTCTTTGATATAAAGATTTCATTTCCTATGAATATATTGCCAATAGAGGGATAGCTGGGTCTTATGGTAGTGTTTTTTTTTTTTTTTGAGGTCCTCCATACTGTTTCCGTAATGACTACAGTAATTGTATTCTTCCCAACAGTGTATGAGAGTTTCCCTTTCACTACATACCAGACAGCATTGAAATAGCTTATTTTTAAATTATTTTTAGTTGTAGATGGACACAATAACTTTATTTTATTTTTATGTGGTGCTGAGGATAGAACCCAGTACCTCACATGTGCTAGGCAGGCACTCTACCTCTGAGCTACAAGCCCCAGCCCAAAATAACATATTTTTAATCAACAAAGAAAAGTTGTCTATATTTATGATATACAACATAATATTTTGATATATGTCTACATTGTGAAATGGCTAAATTGAACTACTTAACATGTGAATTACTTTATATACTTATGAGTTTTTTGTGGTGAGAACACTTAAAATTACTTGATTTTCAAGTATACAATATATTGTTAGTAGTTGTAGTCATCATGAGGTACAATAGAGCTCTTGAATTTATTCCTCCTAACTGAAATTCCATGTCCTCTAACCAGCAGCAACTCCAGTGCTCCCACTTCCTGAGTACAACAGATGTCTAAGGGGCATGCTGTCTGGAAAGCTGTTTCTTTAAGTAAAAGGGAGTGGATACTTTCTTGCAGCTCACTAGAGGACCCTCCCTCACCATCAGTGCACTCCCCTGGGTCACTACAAGTCAGGCAGGGTCACTGCAAGTCCAATGCACAGCTCTAGGCTGCACTGGGGCTGAGGGGGTCTGACCATGAACCCTGGTCTTGTGTGCAGAGCTGCAGCAATGGGTGGAGAGAGTCAGGGAGATCTCAGGAGTCTATCAAAGTGGATCTCAGAGAGCACACCAGATCTGTCCTCTTATTTATAGTAATATCCAAACCACAGATTTTTTTTTTAGGAATAATCCAAAAATCTGGACAAATGTCTAACTGCTATGTAAATTCTAATATTGGTTATATGAATTGATGGGAGATTTTTTGTGACTAGACTGCATTTTGTTCTTGAAACTCACCTTAGTAAGAAAACACATTTCCTCATATGTAAAGAGATCTAGAGAATAGAACATGAAGCAGGAATCCTAGATTCTTGCCTGGATGCCACAGCAAAGGCTTTGGCACATATAACAATTGGCTTTGCTGTTTTAGTCTGGGAGGATCATAAATTGCAAACATGAACATGGCCCCTTTCATGGGACACTAGGTGGAATTAAGATGTGTACATTTTTGCCATCACTAATGCAAAGTGCTTGACTATGAATCTCGTGGTTAATATAAGGCATTCACTTTATGGTGAAAGGACACTAGCTCAGTCCCAATTAAGGGGTGTCAATTCAAATATTATTCTTTATCGCAAATTCTAGTAAGAATTCTGCACTAGTAAAGATGTGCTGTAGAGCTGGAATGTCCCCCAAAGACTGATGTGTTGAAGAATTGGTTCCCATTGTAGCAATGTGCAGAGGTGGGGCTTTGGGGGGAGTGATTTGATCATAATGGCTCTGATTTCATCAATAGATTAATGCATTGTTGGATTCATAGGTAAATGGACTACTGGGAGGTGGTGGAAACTGTAGTAGGTAGGATCTAGTTAAATGTAATAAGTGTTTGGGGCATGCCTTTGGGGATTATATCTTGTCCCTGGACTCTCCTCTCTGCGTTTCTCTCTACCATGTCCTTCCATCACAAGCCCAGAAATAACACACAATGAACTGAAACCTCTGAACCTATGAATCAGAATACACCTTTTCTTCTTTAAATTGACTTTATCAGTGGTTTGGTCACAGTGACAGAAAGCTGACGAATCAAGATGTGTTACATGCTGTATTAGTTTTCTGTTGCTCTCTAACAAATTATTATGAAATTAGTGACATGTATTTCTTATAATTTTGTAGGTTGGAAGCCTGGGTTCTCCAGGTTAAATCAAGGTGTTGACATGGCTACATTCCTTTCTATAGACTCTTGGAGGCTCTGTTTCCTTGCCATCCAAGTTTCTAAAGGCTGCCCACATTTCCTGGCTCATGGTGCCTTCTTCCATCTTCAAAGCCAGCAAGGGCAGGGGGGGTGAAGTTCTTTTACAATGCATGATTCTGATTTTTTTCTCTGCCTCTCTCTTCCCTTTTATAATGCCTCTGTGATTACATTTCTTTATTGGTTCTTTTTAATTATACATGACAGTAGAACCCATTTTGATATAATTATAAAGCAGGGAATATATCTTTTTTTTTCACAATGTAGATTCACATGATTCATATAATCTTACATATACATAGGGTAATACTATCTGTCTCAGTCTACTATCTTTCCTTCTCCCCACCTTCTCCCACCCCATTTTCCTCCATACCATCCATACTTACTCCATTCTTTTCTTATTCTCCCCCCCCATTATGTATCAGCATCCACTGATCAGAGAAAACATTCGGCCTTTGGTTTTTTGGGCTTAGCTTATGTCACTTAGCATGATAGTCTCCAACTCTACCCATTTACCAGCAAATGCCATAGTTTTTTTCTTCCTTATGGCTGAGTAATATTCCATTGTGTATATATACCACAGTTTCTTTATCCATTCTTCAATTGAAGGGCATCTAGGTTGGTTCCACAATCTAGCTATTGTGAATTGAGCAGCTATGAACATAGATGTGGCTGCATCCCTATACTTTGCTGATTTTAAGTCCTTTAGGTATAAACCAAGGAATGGGATAGCTGGGTCAAATGGTGGTTCCATTCCAAGTTTTTTGAGGCATCCCCATACTGCTTTCCAGAGTGGCTGCACCAATTTGCAACTCCACCAGCAATGTACAAGTGTGCCTTTTTCTCCACATCCACGCCAACACTTATTATTGTTTGTATTCCTGATAATAGCCATTCTAATTGGAGTTAGATGAAATCTTAGGGTGGCTTTAATTTGCATTTCTCTAATTACTAGAGATGATGAGCACTTTTTCATATATTTGTTGATCACCTGTATATCATCTTCTGTGAAGTGTCTGCCCAGTTCCTTAGCCCATTTATTGATTGGGTTCTTTGTATTTTTGGTGTGATGTTTTCTAAGTTCTTTATAAATTTTGGAGATCAGTGCTCCGTCTGAAATGTGTATGAAAAAGATTTTTTTGCACTCTGTAGGCTCTCTTTTCACATTATTAATTGTTTGTTTTGCTGAGAAAAAGCTATTTAGTTTGAATTCATCCCGTTTATTGATTCTTCCTTTTATTACTTGCGCTCTGGTGGTCATGTTGA
Source organism: Glaucomys volans (assembly GCA_020662805.1). NCBI lineage: Eukaryota > Metazoa > Chordata > Mammalia > Rodentia > Sciuridae > Glaucomys > Glaucomys volans. Next base: position 30,324 of record JAJEJO010005232.1, read on the forward strand.
GAAAGTCTGGTCCTAAGCCAACATGAAGAAGATTCGGGCCTACTATTTCTTCTATTTGGCGAAGAGTCTCAGATCTAATTCCTAGATCCTTGATCCATTTTGAGTTGAGTTTTGTACAGGGTGAGAAATAGGGATTTAATTTCATTTTATTGGATATGGATTTCCAGTTTTGCCAGCACCATTTGTTGAAGAGGCTATCTTTTCTCCATTGTATGTTTTTGGCTCCTTTGTCTTTGGTCCACCTAGATAATTCAGGAGAATCCCTCCATCCCAAGGACAGCGCATTAATACCCCTAATTCTTTCTGTAAACTCTCATTCCCTTTTGCCATGGAAGGTAACATATTCATGGATTTCAGAAATTAAGACATAGACCTCTTTAAGGAGGCCATTATTCTGCCTGCCACAAAAAGGGGAAAAGAAAAGTTCTCAATAGTTTTAGCAAATTTTTGGTTATTTTTTAAGATTCTTTCCTTCAGTTTCTTGGAAGATTGAACTTAATTGTGTCCTTTTCAACTCATAGTCAAGCATATCAACCTAATGAATCTGCCAGATGAAAAGACTTTGAAGCATCTCTCCCTGCTAGTTTGATTTTGGAAAATCCAAAGAAAAGGAGGAGATTTTTCATTATTATGGTGTGGGGATGGGTTAAAGTCCATTTTGTTTATAAATCTTGGATGTCCTGAGAAGCTACCACTTTGCCACATGTACTATAAAATGAAGTCAGGTTGGGTGGGAGGCAGTTAGGAGATTCTTCTTTCCTTACACTTACTATCACACAGGGCCACTGCCTAGTCTCAGTCACTCCTGTTATTCTCATATTTTGGCCAAAGGATCTGGGAAATCTTGCATTTTCAGTGTGCCTTTTTTAAACTCAGGGGAAAGGTAGAGAAATTCTCATTTCTAAGCTCTTTCATGAAGCACTTCCCAGACCTCCCCTTTTCCTTGTTTTCAAGGTTCACTCCAGGGAACTTCACAGTTTTTTCTTTTTTCACTTCACAATTAAGACACACTTAGCAATAACAGGGAGATGTATTTTAAGTTGTACTTTGGAAGAAAGTGGAGACCTCATTGCTTTCCTCCTGGTGTAGAAAGCACTAGAGCATGTCTTTGAAAAGCTGTGTGGGGTGACTGGGAAGAGGAGCAGTAATAAAGTGGAGAACTAGTTGCTGGAGCACCTGGTGTTGGTGGAGAAGTAATGGGATCAATCCATCTTTTCTGAAGTAGAAATGAAATCACATTCAGGTCACCGTCTCGTGATGAAAATATTTCTGGTAGACTTGGGGATCATAAATATGTGGCTCTTCTCTACTTCGTCCATGTGGTTATAGAGTCACACCTTATCTCTGTTTTCCCAGTATGGGTGAGGACCAGAGCGAAGAGTGAGGATTCGCCTATGTTCCTATGAGTCAGTCAATTCCAAGTGTTTGGAACACTTCAAAAGCAAACCTGGGACATGTGGCAGGGTTCAAAGAATAGTCATTCTGATATTATGATAATAGTTCTATGCTTAACTTAGAGGAGTTCGAAAGAATTTCAGTGTCAGAATAATGTTGTAACTCCATCTTAGAACTGTTTCTCAGGGCCTAATTGGATAGGCATACCTTGGAAGGGTGCCAAAAGATGAAATTGCTTTTACAAGTCAGTTTTTGAGTTTCAAAACAAATTTTCAATATTCATTTGCTTCTACTTAAGTAAATAGGCGTAAGAAGAAAAAAGATTTGGTCTCTAAGGATCCCTTCAATCTTGTGTGTAAAATAACCTCACTCTCTATGCTCTTATCACTTTACATCAAAATTAATTCAGGGTTAAAGGCAAAGCAATGTAACTTACAGAAAACAGCAGTGGTAAAACATTATTTGGCATATTATTTAAAATGTTCCTAATGCCAATATCAAAGGGTGAGAAAACTTAATAGGCATGGGAAGAGAAGAGCAATTAAAGGTGTCAAAAGATCCACAAAAATGAGTAACATCCAAGTAACTAAAATAGAGCTAGCAAAGAGGTGATGGAGGAAAGGAGAGATGACAGCTCAGAGCAGTAGCCTATGGAGACCCCTCCATGTGGCCATGAGCAAGTGTCCTTGGGGTGGCCCTGAGCCAATGGAACATGAAATAATGGTGATGAAGGAGTGAGATGAGCAGGCACTGAACTTCAGATCATAGACCTCACCAGTGTCCACATTATACTGTGCCCCAGTCAGATTCCGTGGAGGGAAAAGCCAATAGGTAAATCTGCAGAACCAGGGATTCCTTAATAAAATACAAAACTTTGTGTGGAAGCAGGATTTTGAAGTAGCCCCCAAGACCTGCACCCAGTGCTATCCATGGCCCGCATTGTCCCTGGGACTGTGAATAGCAAGAAGTTGACCTCCATGATTAGGTTTGATTTTACTGCATAGGTGGTGTTAAGAAGGGGGCTCATCCTCAGGGGCCTAACTTCATCCCATGTACCTTTTTTATATGGGACTCAAGGTCAGAGGAGGAGGATGTCAGAGACGCAAGGCAAGAGTGTTTCATTGTGAGGAATACTTTCTGTTGTTGACTGTGAATGTGGAGGTTCCACATGGTAAGGATAGAGAATGAATGTCCTCTCAGGGCTCACAGCTGCTTGGCTAATGCCAGCAAGTGAGAAAGGACTTGGTTCTGTAGCCACAAGAACTAAATCCTGTTACAACCTAGAAGAGCTTGGACAATCTCTATAGCCTGGGTTCTGCCAACACTTTGATTTTGGACTTGTGATATCCTACGTGAAGAACCCAGTCACATAGTACATGGGTTTCTGACCTAAAGAACCATGAGCCAATAAATTTTCATTGCTATAAGCTGCTATAGTTATGGTAATTTGTTATTCTATAACTGAAATGCACAAATGAGTGCACTTTCTAGGCTAATTATGTAAAGAAATATTTTCATTAATGGAATTCAAACACTAACTTATAAAATATCTTAAAAGAAGCTATATATTTTGATTCTGCATTAGGAATTAGCAGATGATGTCATTAAAAATAAAATTCCTTGAAATCAATGTAGTCCTATTCCCTACATTTCAAAAAGTTCACCCTGAGAATGGCATTTTGTTTTGAAAGATGTCTTCCAATCCATCCCATCCTTTTTACCCCTGTAGCTAATGTCACCAAATATAAAGGGCATGGAATATAGTTTTAAGTTAATTTGACCTTAACATTTAAGTAACAGAGGAAAAACTTGGTAGGCTATAGCTAGTTACATTTCCTCACATTGCTTTTATTTAAAGATCATTGCCCAGTGAAGCACAGTTTTGTAATCTACTGTACCAGAGGCCAGGATGCCCAGTGAATACAGTTTTGTGAGTTCACTATAAAGAAATTTCTGTTAATCAGCTTCCTATGTCAAAATACCTGAGAACAGTCAATTCATAGGCAAAAACTCATATTTTGTTTCCCAGTTTTAGAGGTTTCAGTCTATGGTCACTTGGTTCGTTGTTTCTGGGCCTGTGGTAAGTCAGAGCATTTTGATGGAAAGCATGTGGTGGAGTAGTAAAGCTGTTCATCTCATGGCAGCTGGGACAGGAGAGGATGCGTGGTGGAGAGTGAAAGCTCGCAAAGGCGGCGGGTGGCCAAAGAAGTAAGCTTGCCAGGCGGGTTCACCAGAGTCAGACAAAAGTAGTGGCTTGAGATTTATTAGAGTCTGTGTCCCGGTCGAAATCTCCAGCGCCCCCCAGGGTGAAAGTCGGGGTGGGAGAGCCAGAGTCGCACGTGGCTTTGGCTGGTCATGATTTTTATACTGGGGAAGGGGTCAGGGGTCCTGCCCAGGAAAAGGTGGACCCAAGGTGGATGTCAGGGTCAGCAGGTCTGCCTCATTGGTCACTTCTGGCACAGTGTGTTGCTAGGTGACCTTACTCCCTGCCCCTGCAGCCGCCCAAATTCGACCTGACAGAGAGATAAAGGGGTTGGGGACAAAGTGTGCACTTCAAGGCCATGTTCCCAATGGTCCATTTCCTTCAACCAAGCTCTACCTCTCAAAGTTTCCCACACCTTCAATAAGGCCATTAAATTATGAGGTCAGAGACATTATAATGCAGTCATCTTCCCATCTGAACACAGTTGCATTGGGGATCAAACCTTAAATACATAAACTCTTGGGGGGCATTTTAAGATTGAAACCATGACACTTTGGCACCCTAAGAAATGCCCACTCTTTCAGCAATAAAGGTGACTGATGGCTTAAGCTTAAACAAATTAGTTTCAAGAGACTCTTTCTGGGTAAACCCATTCTTCATACTGCTTGCAGGGGGCTTTGCTCTACTCATGTGCGATAGAATAAGTCACTGAACTACCTAATGAATAGGACTCTATAGATAATCATCTTTTCAGACTTTTAAGTCAATAATGAGATAATTTTCTTTTGTGCTCAAAGCTGTTTTGGTTCATGTCTTCCTTATACTATTCCAGAGTGGAAAGACAGAGAGAGTACTTGCAGTTTCCACCAGTAGACAGGCATAATAATAATCAAAGAACATGAAACTGAAGCCAAAATCTTTGCCAGACTAAGAGAAGCAAATTGCACCGAAAAATCATCCCAGACTTACTGGCTGCTGCGATGGCAGCCCTTATTGTGTTTCCCAGCCCCATCTTTCTGTTTTTCTTATGGCAAATGTCACATTGTTGACTTTCCATCATGTAATGTCAGAAAGAATGATCATTAAGCAACCTTTTGAAAAAACAAACATCTTCCCTTGGTTCTTGAAAGAATTGGAATAAAAGAATTTCTGAAAATGATTTCCCCCTATTTCAATAGAGTAGGCATGTGAAGAAGTCCTGGTTATTCTGGAAGCTCTGGTTGATTTATTTATTTAGAAACTGGTTGCCTTACTTTGGTGTCAAAATTGTATACAATGAAGTTAGATGGTATTTCAGTTATTTTAAAAGCAGAAAATAATTTGTGTGTATTCTGAGGATTGTGACAGAGATTTTATAAGGGGCATGGTGGGAACTGCTGCGCCTTGGGGCTTCGACTCCATCACTCACATACCTTGTCTTTGAATGTCAGAAAGAGTGGTTTCTTCATTTTTAAAACTTAGTTACTTACTTTTAATTGACAAACATAGGTGTGGTTTCTTCTTTTTCAAATTTTGAAAGTAAGTCTTCATTGCTTTAGTTTTATTGGAATTAAATATTTCAGAATTCTACAAAGAACCCCTTAACGATTTGTACTAGGATGTGATAAATCTAACAAAGTTTTAAAAATTTATAAGTGCAGTTTCTAGCCCATATCCCAGTGCTTATGTATTTTCTTTCATAATAAATTTACATATGTCCTTGACAGGTAGGAAGCAAGAATTCCCTAGATCTACTTGCTCCCTGGCCCCCCATCTACCCTTGAGAACAGAGGAACCATCAGAGGCTTTTCCGTGATTCTTCTTCTCCAGTTAGTGCTGCAGCCATAATCCAGCTGGTTATGTTCATCTTTCCTTTCATCTTAATTGGACAGCAGAGAATTCAGACCTGGCTCCTGGGATGATTTTGTGAATTGTCTTGTATTTTCACCTCAATAACCCAAGAAACAGGGTAATAGTGATAAATCCCATCTACTGTATTTCTGTATATTGGTGATTCTAGAGATTAGAGTCAACTAGGTGAGGAGGGCAAGGAAGAGCGTCTCTGGGAAGAACAGACAAGGTGGGCTGCAGGGACATGAGGGGAGGGTGATGGGACAAGAGGGGCAGGGACAGTGAGGATCAAGGACAGTGGGAGCCTAATCAGTGACCACATTGTAGGCTGCTTAAGGATCCTTTTCTTTATTCTAACAATAGTGGAAGATCTGGGAAGGATGTAAGCATGGGGTAAAAGAATGGACTTTGTGCTAGGGAGAGTGCTTGGCTGGCTGCAGCAGGGGTTAAAGGAAGAACAGAGTACAGGATAGTCAGGAGGGTGTTCTGAGGTCTGGACAAGAGGTGGCATATTTTTGGATTGGGAGATGGTGGAACAGAGGAGAATGGCAAAGTTGAAGCTCTATTTAGGAATTTGAGTCGAGTAGGTTGGTGATAGTTTGGCTGATGCAGTGAGAGGGAGGGGGCTGTCATGGGAGATTCCTGGTTTTCTGGATGGTGCTGCTGTTCTTTGGAATCGAGAACCTTAGATAAGAGTTTTTTGTTTGGATATTTTTCTTTCTTTTTTTCCTTTTAGTTTTGTTTGTTTGTTTTACATTTTGCTTTGTTTCATATAAAGGGCTTATATTCCAATTTGGATGGAGTAAGTTAGGGTTCATTTTGTATAACTGCAGACAGTGGATAGCTGGTGTCTTTATCACGTGGTAAGAAAAAAGTGAAGAAAACAAGGTAGAATTCTAGAAACAAATTTCTACAGTGTTAAGGCAAAAAAAGAAAAAGTCAGAAATTTTGAGATTACCCATTCAATTCTCAAGATACTCCAAATACTGTAATTTTGTTATTTTCCCAACAAAGTGTGGCAACATTTTAATTTCTGTTACAACTTCTGCAAGAAACAAAAAGGTAGAGAGAGATATCAGGGCGGATCCAACGAAGGCTGTGGGGTCGGGTCGTGGAAAAGGGAAGTTTGGTAGATGAAAGATTCTTCATGCTTTATCTGCAACAGCAGAAGGAAACAAGTGACAGAGAGCAGGTGAGCTGGTGAGCTGTTTTGATCCAAACCTTGGAATCCTAACAAATGATGGAGGGAAAATACAGGGCCAGCTTAAGGGAAAAAATACTGTTTCATAGCTCTCTTTGGAAGACATATTGAGTTTGATTTTTGAGCAAAAAGACACAGAAAGCCCCATAGTCCCTCCAAAGCTTACTCAGTCCTTGGAATCATATTTTAACAGATCCTTAAACCAAGGCAAGATGTTTTCCTACAAAAATATCCTATAGACCAGGACAAAACTAAATTTAAATTCAATATCTGTCTATATTTCATTGCCTGCATTTAAATGTTCCAGTGGTATAATTCCATGATCCAGATTTCTATGAGAGTGATCTTCCTATGAAAAATTTTAAAAGTTATTTACACATTTGGGGGGTACTTTCCTTTCTAGTTTTGAAAACAGTATAATTTGAGAACAATGTAAATAAAGGGAAGTAGTATCTTGCCCTCACATTTTAAACCAGACCATCAACTGAAAATAAAATAGAAAATAAAACTTGTCAAATTTTACTTTTCTTAGTGAAAAAAAAATTTTTTTTACCTGTGTTTATTGAATCGGAGAATGAAGGATGCAGATAGAGGTAAGTAAATATTGTTAACTGAGTAAAATAGAAGGATTCAAATTGTTTCAGCTGAACTAGGAATTCTGTGGTATCAAATATCCTGCTAAGGATATTTTATTTATTTATGTGTGTGGCACTGGGGATTGAACCCAGAGTACTCTACCACTGAGCTACGTCTGTAGCCCATTTTATTTTTTATTTTGAGACAGGGTCTTCCTAAGTTGCTGAGGCTTGCCTGCCTCAACCTCCTGAATAGCTGGTATTACAGGCACATGTCCCCAGATCCAGCTAAAACAAAATTTTAAATGTACAGTGGTCTTTCTTCAGACTGCATTTTCATTGCCTCACATGAGCAAGCAAGCAACCCTGACTATTGGATGTCTGAGTGTTGGAGGTTAGACAAAGATCTCTGCTGGGATGCAACTGACTCCTCCCCACAAACAACTCCCTTTAACATAAGTAGAGCCTTTTGGCTCTCTCCATGACCTGGCAGAAATTTTTATATTTGTTCTGATAAAGACCATGCACTAATGCTGTTATTAATAATCAATAAACATAGAAACAAGATATTCTGTTTGGTGTGGGCAAGTTTCAGTAGCACAGGATTCATAATTTTCCAGGACTCAAAGATTTCTATTTACAAGCAATAGTTTTGGGGAAAGTGAGCACAGTTTCAAAGTTTATCAGATATAAAGAACACAACTAGAAAAGTACATCCCTCTTTTTCTTTTTCTGGAATACAGGTTTATTTTTCTTCCTCTCTTCTCCTCCTAAATGTCTTTCTTTGAACTTACTTTGGCATTGTATTCTGCAGTTGGCTCTTTTCAAGAATGTGAGTATTCTCAGAGTTCTTTTCTTTCTTCTCTTTCAAATTTTGTTCTCCCATCTCAATAGAAACCACATCCAGCTCTTTGAGCCCAGTGACTTCCTGGGCAAGAAATGTGTCTGACTAATTGGCTAAATATAGGCGCCCCCACTGAGCTGTAAGCTTTCTTTAAAGAATTCTCAGAGGTGTCCTCACAGCCACTTGTCTTTTGTATTTAACCTTTTTCCCCCCTTTTTCTTAATAGAAAATGCTATGCAAGTCTTATTCTAGTAGAATGATTAGTTACACAAGAAAATGCAGAAAAATTATTTCCCTTGAGAAACATTTAGGATAACCTACTTGGAAGAATTTCCTCTTTAATACTTCAAATACATATTTTCCTTTTATATTGTGCTTCAGTGGCTTAAACTGAAGTTGATTCTCTCCTCTGGTTGGAGCAGGTGACAGCTTCATGAATAAGAACTTAGGGTCTAGAGTTAGACAGACTTGGGTCTGAATTTTGCCTCTGCTGCTCACACATTGTTCTATTGGGACAGATTTTCCCACTTCCCCAAGAACTAGTTTTCTCATTTGCACGTTGGTGACAATGAGAAGGATCTCTAGTGCTGTTGAGTGATTATCATTACATGCCTGGCACACAAGTATAGCCCACTGCATTTTCTATAAAAAAGCTGCACAGGAGGTTCCCTGGTGAATTAGAAGTAGTATTTTTTATCATGCCTTCTAATAGCAATAAGAATGAATGAGTTCTGGGTCCAAGTAAATACGCTTTCATCGTAAGAAAATTCTCTTGAATATAATGTGGAGAGAAACCCTGAGCAAAGTTTAGTGATTTCAAAATATTCCTTAGATAAAATTTTGTGATCTAGAAAATGAAAAAAAAGGAGGAGGAAGAGAAGGAGAAATAACTTCAAGACAGTGCCAGGGGAACCATACTTAAAATTAAGATCAATCAATCAATATTTTTGACACAGAGATGGGTGTAGCTCAGTAGTAGAGCACTCGCCTAGAATATGCAAGGACTTAGGTTCTGTCCAAAGCACCACAAAAGACAAAAACATTCTGTCTCATAAGAAATATTATTTCTCCAAAATAGCAAATCAATTTTGGTTACTATTTGATTGTATTGTATATTATTTAGTATAATTTAGTATATACAATGCAGTAATAAGTGGCTATACTTCATAGTGGAAAACAAATTTATTTGGTTGTATTTGTTTTGCACACATATATTTGCACATATTTTTTAACATAGAATTACTTTTCAAAAGTGTAAACTTTGGGGGGGGTCCTGATGTTGAAATGTTTTAAGAAGAGACTTTTATTCTCTCCTGAAGCCTCCCATATATTCACTGAGACCTTTTAAAATAGGGGCAGATTTGATCAGGAATATTATAGAAAATTAAGACAACTGCCTTAAGACAGCTGCTCACCCACTGCATAGAACCATGACCCCAGTGTTTGTTTCACAATAGCTTTTCCCTTTTAGACCCACACTTGTCTCCCACAAAAGATCTGTTAAATCATTCAGTCAATAGTACTAGTAATTACAATGATGTGTCATCATTCATCTATTTACTAAGTTTATTATGTAGTTATAGTTTTATTCAGCCATTTTGTTAGACTTTATTATGTATGTAGATTTAAATGTCCTCCCCATAGCTCTGTCAAGCCTATTTCTTGCTGTGTTTCTCACTGTGGACATAGGTTGGATATGTTCATACTTGGTTACTTGTGTATGTGTACATGTATAGATGTGTACAATGATCTGGAAATGACCTATTGATAAATCTGCTATAGTCCTGTGGACCTTAAAATGATTTAGGAGATTTTTATATGTGTGTGTATATGTTTATGTATATGTATATATTGTATAACATTAACACTGCTTATTTATACAAATAAACCAATATTTTATGTAAATATCAATCTATAAATTTAATATGGAAATGCATATGTTTATTTCTGCATATTTCTGAGCTCCAAGTGTGCACAGGTTGACAAGATATATGGTGTGTTAGTATGAACTTACCTCCTCTAGCCAAGGTTGTGGCTCCTTCAGATGGCTTGGCAAATAAGAGGTTAATGGAGGGTAGGACTACACAAAGTAAATAAAGTCAGTTAATTGCAAGAAGCAGTTGCACAGCAACTGCAGCCAGGGAAACTGTTCTCTAGAAGCAGCCAATCAGACAGAGGAATGAGTTAACTAGGAAGTGCTTGCCTCCCTTGCCCTATCCCATGTACCTTCTGCCCTCTCTCTCTCCCTCTTTCTCTATCTCTGCCTCTTGATTTCTTATTTTCCTTGTAGCCTCTTCATTGTTTCCGTTTGGTCTCTACCTCTTTGCCTTTTTTTTTTCTGTACATACATGCTAAGATTTCCATACACACACACACACACACACACACACACACACAAATGGTCTGTAGAAGCAGATGAGGGATACTTAATTGTTTTATCTTCTCCAGCTTTCTGCCCATCACTCTGACAGTGTTCATGCTAGGCAAAGTCAGGCTGCACACTTCCCATACATGCCAGGTGAGCACAGGACATGACCAGAGTCACCTACATGTGTTCAATGTGACATCATAATCCATGGAAGCTGTATTATATCAACATAAATTCCAACATAGCTATGAAGGTAACTTGATTGATGATGGAAAATGATGTGGATGCCACATATTGCATCAGGAAGTTAGTGGGCCAACCATTTATTTTTGTTTTATCCCATATAATGAATTCTATATTAGTTACTCTTTGAAATGGAACTTTTAATATCAGAGTTCTGGTTAGGCTTTTAATTTTTTAGAAGAGGTATGTTGGCCTACAGCCTAGAAGACTGTCTCTCTCTCTCTCTCTCTCTCTCTCTCTCTCTCTCTCTCTCTCTCTTTGTCTCAGAGCTGGGATTGGCAGGGGATTTCCCAGTATTAATTAATTAACTCCAGGCTCTTTTGGCAAAATGCCTTGAAAGGGATGGGATGTCCTGAGTGACCCTCATGTGTACTTTCTGCCAATGATCATTAAACTTGCAAAATCATCTCACCTGGTTCCTTAGGACATTAAATGAAGATAACAAGAATAATAAACTTGCCTATTAACATAAAGGAAATATTAATCTACTAGACACAAAAAGAAAATGGTATAAAATTCCTTCTGGATCCTGGAACAAATGCTTATTTTAAGATCTTTTTTAATGTTTGCTACTCATGGTGCAATACAAATCCTGAAATGATCAGGGGCTGTATTACACTCAAGCATTTATAAAGCATGTAAACACACGAGACAAAGAGCCCGTAGAGCCAAGTGCTACAGTCCATAGCATGGCACAAACATTCACTATCAAACCCACTATTATGTAGGAAAGAAGGTGTTTCCACCTTTTGAATATAGAGAGTGGAAGAAATGATATTTTTGTAATTCTTTAAACCTCTGGGTAAGCCTTAATAACAAGTGGTTTTGGATTCAACCCTTCTTGGTTTCATCAAAGAGTTCTAGGTATTATAAACAAGGAACTTGCTTAGGAAGACCCCTTTCTGTCACGAATCTACTAGATTCAAGGATCTAGTATGATCCATGGATCTGCTAGACGTGTACGGTGTCTCCATGAAGCCTATATTCACATACTACTCCCACTGCACACCCGTATACTCACATGGAAAGACACATGAAAATACACACAGAGAACTATGCAAACAAGTACACACAGAAACACTCAGAAATATGCACATACCACATGCACAGAAATTCATATACAGAAAATATTCATGTACAGAAATAGGTGCACAGAAACACACAGAAATACGAAGCAGAAATACAAACACACAAACATCCCACATAGCATCCCTTTAAAAAAGATTCTCATGTTTAGACATTGGAGCATGTTGTGAAAGAAAGCAAAATTAATAGCACATTTAAAAACAAACTGATATAAATGAATTATTAGGGTACAAAGGTGGCATTAGAGAAGCCAGGAGATGTGGGAAGGGAAGTTCTGTTTTATGAACAGTCCCATCCCTAAGTTTCAATGTGAATGACTAGAGAACTTGGTGGGGAGCCAACACCAGCAGATCCATATGACACATCTTCACCCAACAGACTGAAACTTCCCTGTTTATCATCAGGCAGCCAGGCACTCATCCACAGTCAGTCCACTTGCCGGAAAGGCTGATATTTTTTATTGGAATAACTGAACTATAAGTTTTCTCTCAAAAGCTTATATCTTTAAAATGTTTTTCTCAGTTGTCATCATTCTTAGGTATGTAGGGAGTCTCCTATGCTCAAGATATTATATACAGTAGGCTGGAGGCCTCAGTAGTATGAGCAAATGTCATGATGTGCTGCTTAACCAGGAGACCTGATTGATGGAACTTATATTGAAATTAAAAAATCTTTGAGGATTTGTTAAACTCTGGAGGGGTGACTATCATGTGCTAAACAGTGGATGGGAAGCATGATACATACCCATGTTTTTATTTCTCCATAGCAATAAATGAGTTATTACCATCAATATTAGTAGATGGGGTGGAGGTTAAATCAGGGCCTGCACCTACTGTGTCAAAGCCTCAAGGCTGTGTTATGAAGATTTTTGTCCTATAGATACCGTTTTACACAGGGCTTATGTAATTTGGCTAACTCTACCCTATTAATAAGTTCTCATTCTGTTCCTGTTATTCCAGGCTGTTCATTATTTAATAGGTTGTTCATTATACAATAGCTTAGAAGATATAAAAATTATTGAATCTAATTAGAGCAGGATTATGTCTGTATTTTCCATGCATGGTCCAATTTAATCAAAATGCAACTCTAGGATGAATACTCAGAGAGCTTTCCTTCCTGGGGCAGTTCTCTCACTTTGCAAAGGCTATACACTTCGGCTTTGTTTTCTTGAGTTCATATTAGTCTCACATTCCGTGAAGAAAGGTTACTATTCCCATTTTCCAGATGGGATATCAACACAGTATCCTTCTCAGTTGTAAAACCAATTGCAAACACAGAATCTGCAAACATAAATTAGTGACCACGGCTGATTCTCCTTTTGAGTTTTCCTGCAGAGGTATTTCAGGGACCTGAATCACAGCTGAAATGGAGTGCCTTTGTGCGTGCCCTGTAGGAGGGAGGTATTGCATGGAAGCAAGTGTTGGCTCAACTTCATAATGAGAAACCTGGATACTGATGGGGCTTAGCTTTGATTGGATTCTGGAACTTATTGCACTCAGCTGGGTATAGTCCAGCAACTGGGTGGCACTGGCAGAGGGAGGCCTGCTTCTGCAACAATTACTGGTCAATTGCAAGTGATTATAATGGCACCGTGTCTAAAACAATATGGAGAAAAATGCTGCTTGGAAAACATGAAACAGTGGTGTTCTGCAATGGAACGGGCAAGTGGCTGGGAATATCAGAGTAGCAGGAGGTGCTGGAGATTTCAGTTGCTGCTCTAGATCACAGAAAGATGGCAATTCAAAAAATCCTCTATATTTTCAGTAGTGTCCTCCCTCACAGGCAGGCAGAAAAAGGCCGAGTGGGCTCTACACACAGTCCCTTTTGGGAAGTAGAGATAGCTGGACAGAATTCAAGAAAAAACAGGGGTGACCAGTCTTGCGTATGAGTCCACCCAAGAAACACAGAGATTTGAAAGTACGTTACTGAGTCTTTTACCTCCACCTAAGAAGGCATCCCAAGGGTCTGGGAGGAATGCAGATTCTCACAGGTGACCGTAAGAAGCATCTGGGATGCTTATGAGTAAGTACTGAGTAGACTTGACCAGTCAGGTAGTTGCTCTGATATTTGCAGAGTGTAGTAATCATTTTTGCTTGTATGGCCCTTTATTGCTTGTGAGATATATGGCCATAAAAGCTTGCAAGCAGCAGTGGACCAAACAACTATAAAACAATGTAGAGACTGTGAGGCTCCCTCCCCAGTAGCAACCCTTGGTGAGGTACACATAGCTTCCCTGGAGCACTGCTTCTGTGGCTTCCCCAGAAATGCTACTTGGATGTGGTCAGGGCCAGTGTACCCCTTGTAGGCTGTTGATTGGTTACTACCAGATCTTGTGACAGTTTCCTCACTCCTGTGAGGAATTGTGACATATTTGTTTTTGGCAGTCACTATCTCAGGCGTTAAATCACTTTCCTCAAATTTCCAGAGTTCTGACACGTATAATGGGCTCAGTAGGGGATTTGCAATAATTCTTTTTCAGTATTTATGAAATCATGCACTCCCTGTGGCTCCTGGGCCTCTGAACTGCCTCTCAGAGATCCCTCCCATAAATTTTCCATGATTATCACTTCCTATCATTAAAATATACACCTTTTGCATTGTTGTAGGGATAAGGAAGGCACTCTTTTCACTTTGCCTTCTATTATTGATTTGTAATATGCCTACAGCCTCACCCAGTATATATAGAGGTAGCTAGTAGCCATTTAAATACAGTGTGAGCTTCATTACTATGCATTTTTCATTTCTGCAAATTTGAATCCTGTGATTCCCCACCCAGTCATATGAACCTTCACACACTAAACCAAAGGTCACACCAATGAATGGTTCCTACATGGGCGTCTAAAGTTGCCAGGAGAGTCTTGATTTTAGTATTCTGTGCCTCTGTGGTAAATTTTCTCATTTCCAATTCTTGCAAATTCCCTTTTCCCTACATCCAGTTATCACTGTCATGAAAACAGGACTAGATATTAAAATCGAGGCTTTCCAATCAAAGTTTATCCTCATTTTTGGAATTTATACTCAACTATTTGAATATAAATGGCTGCAAACTTATCTGTTGTACAGGGATTTCTGAATTTTTATCTGTGGCTTTTTGTTGTTGCATGTACTACAACCCCAAGTAAATAAGAATGAGGGTCTGAAGTTAGATTTGGATGCAGCCTAAAGTTTTCCAGCACAGGAAATTCCAGGTATTCTTTATAGCCAACTCAGAAGCAGTTCAGCACTGATATCCTATGAAATGGAACTTTAGGGAGAAATTTAAGGTGGTGGTGGTGTTTTGTGAGGGGACTTCCAACAATACATTATGTGACCAGGTTCCAATTTTTCACATGTAATTGATTTTGAGAAGTTGAGGGGCCTACATGGTCTTTTTACTTTTGGATCTTGTGTCCCCAAAATAAGGGTGAGTAAGGGCAGAAAAACATAGCTCACAATTGTGCTTGGAGAGGGTCTGAGCAAAGATTCCTAGCTGATGTGTCTGGGAATGCAGAAATTTTTAAACAAAGCATTTTATATATATGAATGTTAGTGTGAAAATACTGAGGATTGGAAAGGTCATTCTAAGCATAAAACACAGGAAATTATTCTCTATCCTCTGTTCACTGCTTCCTTTTTGACAGTTGCGTGTATAGTAATTCATTAGTATGGTATGATCATAATTACAGCAATAGAGACACCTTGCTCTAGTTTTGCACTCAAGATCCATAACAATTATAGGAAATATATCGTATCATTGGTATATAGTAACACCAGAAATGGACCATTCTTAGATTATATCTAATGCAAACACAATCATTTCTGTTCTATTTTAAGCAATCTAGAATCAGGATGTATAGATTCTATACCAGGAAATAGTAAACTAATTCTCTTTCAAGTGATTTCCTTGGGATGTTCCAATTTCTTTCAATGGGCTGTCATTTTCTCAGTTACCCAGAGTTGGAACTCCTTCAGCTTGGCCTTTAAGTGTTTCAATGATTTCTTTGTACCTCTATCATATGTTTCTTCTTTCTTTCTCTCTGCACTGTTTCACACCCCCACCAACACCTCTGCTATTGTGATCATCTGTCTCTGTGTTCTTCTCTCCCTCCCTCCTGTTTTCTTTGACTCACAATTTGCTCTGAACATTGCAGCTGGTTAATCTTCATAGAGAAACATTTGATCTCGCAACTACCATCTTTAAAATCTCGATGAGTTCTCTGTTGCTTAAAAATTAATTCTTCCACTCTTTGACTGACATTCAAAACTATATAAAACAATGTCTAACTTAATTTTCCAAACTTGTTTCCCAGAACTATCACAAAGGAGGTCTTGACTGCTTTGTTTAAAATTTTTAAATTATTAGAAATTTGTTCTTTTTCGTATACATGACAGTAGAGTGTATTTTGACATATTATACACACACAGAGTATAACTTATTCTAATTAGGATCCCATTCTTGTGGTTGTACATGATGTGGAGTTTCACAGGTGGTGTATTCATATATGAACATAGGAAAGTTATGTGAGATTTATTCTGCTATTTTTTGGGGGGGATCATACACATCTGGGCTTTAAGCCTACCTTTGTCACATATTGGTTTATTACTTAGAACAAGTTACATAATCTCTATAGTTCTAGTTGCCATAAAATATGACTTACTTCATTGACTGTTATATGGATTAAATGAGATGATGCACATCAGGCTCTTTTTTCTGTCCTTAGCATAATCACCAAAGTGTTGATTATTTTTTCTTCTCTTGAAGGATATTGATAATCTGTACCTTGTAAAGTCATTATAAGGATTAACTGAAATGGTTTTTTGTAAGGCATGCAGTATAGTATTTCCCATAATATAAGCCCAGAAAAGGCTTAATCATGGCATTTTAGGTAATTCCTAGTTATTTGTTCCCATCTTCTTGCTTTTGCCTATATGGATCCCTTGCATCTGGAAAACCTTTGCCTTTTTGCTATAATCTATTCTTTAAAGTACCTTTCTATGTCTCTTCCTCTGTGACCTTGCCTATCTGTGGAGTTCCTTCTGTCCTCAAAATTCCTTTTTTAGTTTTATTCCTAGAGATTGAACTCACACCCTCCTGCTTGCTAAGAAGGTGCTCTACTGAGCTATACCTGTGGCCCCTGTCCTCAGAATTCTTCTTATGCTATACATTTCGAACCTCTTGCTAGTCATGTTATCATTTGTTTGTCTATTTCTGTCTATCCCCCCATCCATCTATTATCATCTATTTTTTCATCCTTCTGACTACTTTCTATCATCTATCTATAATGATTGACTGTAAGGTTTTTCCTACTTTCTTGGAATTGCAGACAATAATAAATATGAGGCCCAATGACACCAAAGACCCCAAAAGAGCTCCATGCTCCTCTCCACAGGGCTTTGTGAGAGAAACCAGCTCAGAAGGGACTCGCACACTAGTCACAGTCTCATTTCCAGCTATGTGACTTTACTTTTGGGAGCACACTGTTCATGGCAGAGGCTGGGGTACATTCTTTGCCCATGGCCTAGGGACAACAGGTTGGTTTCAAGCCCTGTAGCTTGTAGAGCAGATGTCTCATCTCCTAGTTGGATGTGTACCTCTGGTGTTTGGAGTCCTTTCCTGGGGTGAACAAATTCTTAACAACCAGTTATAGTAGGGGAACAAAGAACTCCTTTGACTTCTTTCCTTACAGAGGTCACACTTGACCATTTTACTCTTTATTTTATTTATTTTTTTACTTGGAAAACTGAGCAGAGCTAGAACCTGAAAGAGATTGGAAGGAAAGATGTGCAAAAGGAAACCACCTTGCCCAACTGACTTTACCATGAAATGTTCTAGAAGCTCCGGGGTAGGAGGCAGTGGGTTTTAAAGTATGAAATTAGCGTTTAAATGCAAACAGGACCAAGTCTGAAATGCTCTCAGACCCTTTTGGTAGCTGAGCTTGTTTTGGTCCCTTTTGGTCCTTACCATGGCACAGCAGTGAGACCGGCAGGTAAAACAAGTAATGGAGCAGCCTAGCAAGGGCTGGAAGCTTGAGAAAGGAAATTCTTTTAGGTTTACACCCCAGCCAGTGGAGTAAACAGTAAACCAGGAACATCTGACAAATGTGTCTCCTTAATGAATATGTCATCTGGCTCCTCCAGGAAAGCTGTGTGCTCAATTCCTCCCAGGGCCAACATGTAGGGAGTTCCTAAATGTACATTCTAATGATGTCATACTCACTTGAAATTATTTCTTTCATTCAATCTCAGATAAAAAGTGAATCAGATGCAACACTTGTGGTTAAAGTAAAGGTAGGAGTCAGGAACCCTAGCCCCTGGCCTCTTCGAGCTTTATTTTTAAAAAATTCATAGATCTAGGCACCTTGCTTTGGTGTCTAGAGCCCAGTTTTTTCCCTTCTCATCCATGGAGTTACTGCAGCATGGCCATTTTGGAGAATGTGACGTGATTAATCGGCCTGGTGCTCCTTCAAGGAGCTGCCCTAAGGCCACCTGTTTGCTGGTTCTGAAGTCCCTAAAGCAATGTTCACTGCCTAGTCATGCTCAGAGAATGGCTGTCTGTAGATGAATCAGCTATAGATAGCTACAGATTCCTTTGAAAGTAATAGTTGATGCAATGTTTTCAAAATATTTTCTAACACACCAAATAATGAACTATAGCTATCAGTATCATTTTAAAATAAATTTTTGAAAGCAAATATTTTCTTTTCTTGAGGGTATGACTTCACTATGCTTATTGTTTTGATTTTAACCAAAATGAGCTAGATGACAAAGGAGATTCTGTGTTCTTTGGATATGAAAACTATTAGCACTTTATTTGATTTACTCTACTAGAGAGAAATGCCTTCAGGTGAAGGAGCAAGACAGTTTTATAATCACACTGAACTGTCTCTCTGAACCAGCAGGGCAAATTGATTCTTAGAGATCAGACAGTTGTGTGGGTAATATTTTATTGAAAAGAGTACATGAGGAAATAACCCCATTATGTATAACTTATAATTTGTTGCATAATTGAAGCAGTTATTTCATTAAAGGTGTTTTAATGAAAAAAAGATCAGATATCAGTGTCACAGTTTTATAATTTTGTTTTAATTGATTATACACATGACAAATAACAGCTGGTAAGAGTATTCACAAAAGCTGCTCTTCCTTGCAAATTTCAGGAATCTTATCTGAACTAACTTAAGTAAAATAAATGAGAGAAAGGATCTACTAGAAGAGTATTGAATACTACACAAAAGAGCCAGGCCACAAAAAGGACGAGAATTGCAGCAAAAAATGGAAAAGAAACTCACAAGTTGCCAAGACTCTCCCTCCTTCCTGCCCACTCCCTATGCTGGCTTCATACTTCCTTCTCATTATAGAATTTTTTTTTTCCAAAAATTTTAGAGAAGAATCCTAATTGACCCAATTTTGTCAGTTTCCAACTTCTGATCCAATCAAGGTTGCCAGGAAAGCAGCTCATATTGTAGAAAATGGTTGCTCCCACAGTAACCATATGGGTGGGAGGAGGCAGGGAACAAAAGCAATGTGTCTAGTTTAATAAATCTTTTAAAAATGTGGTTTTAACTCAATTATTTAGAAGTTCATGGAGATCTTCTGTTTAGTGATAAAGATTTAGAGACAAACTACTGGTTCTATTTAATGGTAATTCTAATGAAATGATATCATTATGACAACTCAAAAGCATTATGATGAGGAATTACTTTTGCTGTATGAATCTCTGAAGATTTTTTAATGAAATTTTCAATGTTAAATTTTGTTGATTTAATTATTTAAAACTTTATTTTTTCTTTTTAATTTTTTTATTGAGACAGTTGGATACGTGATGATGATTTGATACATGTATGCAATGTGTGGTGATTAAGTCAGGTAATAAGCACTTGCATTTCCTCAAACATTAAGCATTTCCCCACCCCCTGTTATGTATCATCATCCACTTATCAGAGAAAACATTCAGCCTTTAGTTTTGGGGGCTTGGTTTATTTCACTTAGCATGATATTCTCCAACTCCACCCATTTACCAGCAGATGCCATAATTTTATTCTTCATTATGGCTGAGTAATATTCCATTGTGTATATATACCAGTTTCTTTATCCATTCATCAATTGAAGGGCATTTAGGTTGGTTCCACAATCTAGCTATTGTGAATTGAACAGATATGAACATTGATGTGGCTGGATCACTGTAGTATGCTGATTTTAAATCCTTTGGGTATAGGCCAAGGAGTGCAATAGCTGGGTCAAACAGTGGGTCCATTCTGAGTTTTTTGAGGAATCTCCATACTGTTTTCCAGAGTGGCTGCACCAATTTGCAACTCCACCAGCAATGTGAGTGTGCCTTTTTTCTCCACATCCACACCAACACTTATTATTGCTTGTATTCCTGATAATAACCATTCTAATTGGAGTTAGATGAAATCTTAGGGTGGTTTTAATTTGATTTCTTTCTCTAACAACTAGAGATGATAAGCAATTTTCATGTATTTGTTGATCCACCTGTATATCTTCTTCTGTGAAGTGTCTGCCCAGTTCCTTAGCCCATTTTTTGATTAGATTCTTTGTATTTTTGGTGTAAAGTTTTTTAAGTTCTTTATGAATTTTGGAGATCAGTGCTCTGTCTGAAGTGTGTGGAAAAGATTTGTTTCCCACTCTGTAGGCTCTCTTCACATTATTGATTGCTTCCTTTGATGAGAAAAAGCTTTGTAGTTTGAATCCATCCCATTGATTGATTCTTGCTTTTATTTCTCATGATCTGGGGGTCATGTTAAGGAAGTCTGGTCCTAAGCCAACATGAAGAAGATTCAGGCATACTTTTTCTTCTCTTTGGTGGAGAGTCTCAGGTGTATTTCCTAGATCCTTGATCCATTTTGAGTTGAGTTTTGTACAGGGTGAGAGATAGGGTTTAATTGCATTTTACTGCATGTGGATTTCCAGTTTTGCCAGCACCATTTGTTGAAGAGGCTGTCTTTTCTCCATTGCATGTTTTTGGCATCTTTAACTAATATGAGATAAGTGTACTTGTGTGGGTTTGTCTCTGTGTCTTCTATTCTGTACCATTGGTCTACCTTCTATTTTGGTGCCAATACCATGCTATTTTTGTTACTATTGCTCTATAGAAGAGTTTAAGTTCTGGTATTGTGATACCTCCTGCATCATTCTTCTTGCCCAGGATTGCCTTGGCTATTCTGGGTCTTTTGTTCTCCCAGATGAATTTCATGATTGCTTTCTCTATTTCTCTGAGGAATGTCATTGGGATTTTAATTGGAATTGCATTAAATCTGTATAGTGCCTTTGGAAGTATGGCCATTTTGATTATATTAATTTTGCCTATCCAAGAACATGGGAGGTCTTTCCATCTTCTAAGATCTTCCTCAATTTCTTTCTTTAATGTTCTGTAGTTTTCATTATAGAGGTCTTTCACCTCTTTTGTTAGATTGATTCCCAAGTATTTTATTTTATTTTTGAAAGGAGTTGTTTTCCTCATTTCTCTTTCAGATGATTCATCACTTATGCATATAAATGCAATTAGATTTATGTGTTTATTTTTTATCCTGCTATTTTGCTGAATTCATTAATTAGGTCTAGAAGTTTCCTGGTGGAGTTTTTTGGATCCTCTAAATGCAGAATCATGTCCTCAGTAAATAATGACAACTTGAATTCTTCTTTTCCTATTAGTATTCCTTTAATTTCTGTCTGTCTAATTGCTCTGACTAGTATTTCAAGCATGATGTTGAATAGAAGTGGTGACAGTGGGCATCCCTGTCTTGTTCCAGTTTTAAAGGGAATGCTTTCAGTTTTTCTCCATTAAGAATGATGTTGAGCTTAGCATAGATAGCCTTTACAATGTTGAGGTATGTTCCTACCATCCCTATTTTTTCTAGGGTTTTGAGCATGAAGGGGTGTTGTATTTTGTTAAAAATTGTTCTGCATCTATTGAAATAATCATATGATTTTAACCTTAAGTCTATTGATGTGATGAGTTACGTTTATTGATTTCCGGATGTTGAACCAACCTTGCATCCCTGGGATAAACCCCACAGGATCGTGGTGCACTATCTTCTTAATATGTTTTTGTAAACAATTTGCTAGAATTTTGTTAAGGATTTTCATGTCTATATTCATCAGAGATATTGGTCTAATGTTTTCTTTCCTAGATGTGTCTTTGTCTGGTTTTGGTAACAGAATGATACTAGCTTCGTAGAATGAATTTGGAAGAGTTTCCTCCTTTTCTATTTCATGAAACACTTTAAGGAGTATTGGTATAAGTTCTTCTTTGAAGGCCTTGTAGAACTCAGCTGTAAATTCATCTGGTCCTGGGTTTTTCTTGGTTAGTAGGCTTTTGATGGCTTCTCCTATTTCATTGCTTGAAATTGAACTGTTTAAATTGTGTATGTCCTCCTGGTTCAGTCCTAGAAATTTGTCAATGTCTTTGGGATTTTCTATTTTGTTGGAGTATTGATTTTCAAAGTAGCTTCTAATTGTGTTTTGTATTTCAGTGGTATCTGTTGTGATATTTCCTTTTCCATCACGAATTTTAGTAGTTTGAGTTTTCTCTCTCCTTCTCTTTGTTAGTATGGCTAAGGGTTTATCTATTTTGTTTACTTTTTCAAAGAACCAACTTTTTGTTTTGTCAATTTTTTGAATTGCTTCTTTTGTTTCAATTTCATTGATTTCAGCTCTGATTTTAATTATTTCCTGTCTTCTATTACTTTTATTCATTGTTATGTTCTTTTTCTAGGGCTTTGAGATATAATGTTAGGTCGTTTAGTTGTTGACTTTTTATTTTTTTCTTGAATGCACTCAATGCAACGAATTTTCCTCTTAGTTCTGCTTTCATAGTGTCCCAGAGATTTTGATATGTTGTATCATCATTCTCATTTACCTCTAAGAATTTTTTTATCTCTTCCCTGATCTTTTCTGTTATCCATGCTTCATTCAATAGCATATTATTTAGTCTCCAGGTATTGGAGTAGTTTCTGTTTTTTATTTTGTCATTGATTTCTAATTTCATTCCATTATGATCTGATAGAATACAAGGTAGTATCTCTATTTTTTTTTTTTTTAACCAGGGATTGAACTCAGGGACACTCAGCCACTGAGCCACATCCCCAGCCCTATTTTGTTATTTTATTTAGAGACAGAGTCTCACTGAGTTGCTTAGGGCCTCGCTAAGTTGCTGAGGCTGACTTTGAACTCGTGATCCTCCTAACTCAGCCTCCCAAACTGCACCCGGCTATTTTTTTTGCATTTACTAAGGGCTGCTTTGTGGCATAACATATGGTCTATTTCAGAGGACGAGCCATGTGCTGCTGAGAAGAAAGTGTATTTGCTCGTTGATGGATGGAATATTCTATTCATGTATGTTAAGTCTAAGTTATTGATTGAGTTATTGAGTTCTATGGTTTCTTTGTTTAGTTTTTGTTTGGAAGATCTATCCAGTGGTGACAGTGATGTGTTAAAGTCACCCAGAATTTTTGTGTTGTGGTCTATCTGATTCCTGGAATCAAGAATGATTTGTTTGATGTACATAGATGCACCATTGTTTGGGGCATAAATATTTATGATCATTATGCCTTCCTGATTTGTGGTTCCCTTAAGCAGTATGATGTGACCATCTTTATCCCTTCTGACTAACTTTGGCTTGAAGTCCACTATATCTGATATAAGAATGGAAACCCCCACTTTTTTACAGAGTCCTTATATGTGGTAATTTTTTCCATCCTTTCACCTTCAGTCTGTGGGTATCTTTTTCTATGAGATGAGTCTCTCGAAGGCAGCATATTATTGGGTCTTTCTTTTTAATCCAATTTTCCAGTCTGTGTCTTTTGATTGATGAGTTTAGGCCATTAATATTCAGGGTTATTATTGAGATATGATTTGTGTTCCCAGTCATTTTGACTTAATTTTGGTTTTTAACTTGACTTGGTTTCTCCTTTGATTGGCTTTTCCTTTAGGATAGTTCCTCCCTTTGCTGACTTACATTGTTGGTTTTTGTTTCTTCCTCATGGAATATTTTGCTGAGAATGTTCTGTAGTGCAGGCTTTCTATGTGTAAATTCTTTTAACTTTTGTGTGTCATGGAAGGATTTTATTTCATCTTCAAATCTGAAGGTTAGTTTTGTTGGATATAGGATTCTTGTTTGGCCATCATGTTCTTTCAGAGCTTGAAATATATTGTTCCAGGTCCTTCTGGCTTTTATGGTGTGGACTGAGAAATCTGCTGATATCTGTATTGGTTTCCCCCATGTGTAATCTGATGCTTTTCTCTCGCAGCCTTTAAAATTCTATCTATTTTTTATGTTAGGCATTTTCATTATAATGTGTCTTGGTGTGGATCTGTTGTAATTTTGTGCATTTGTTGTTCTGTAGGCTTCTTGTAGTTGATTTTCTGTTTCATTCTTCAGGTTTGGGAAATTTTCTGATGTTATTTCATTGAATAGGTTGTTCATTCCTTTGGTCTCTGGGCCTTCCTCAATCCTGATAATTCTTAAATTTGGTCTTTTCATGATATCCCATAGTTCTTGTAGGTTCCATTCATGATTTCTTACCATCTTCTCTGTTTGGGCAACTTTATTTTCAAGATTCAATATTTTATTTTCATTGCCTGAGGTTCTATCTTCTAAGTGATCTAGTCTGTTGGTGATGCTTTCCATTGCATTTCTTATTTGGTTTATTGTTTCCTTCGTTTCAAGGATTTGTTTGGTTCTTTTTCAGAATCTCTGTCTCTTTGTTGAGGTGATCTTTTGCTTCCTGTAGTTGCTCTTTCAGCTGCTTTTTGGAATGATCAATCATTGCCTGCATTTGCTCTCTTAACTCATCATTTGCTTCTCTGAACATTTTAATCATGTATATTCTGAACTCCTTTTCTGGCATTTCTTTTACCATGCTGTCATTGGATTCTATTAGTGTAGAATCTTGGTTTGTTTGGAGCACTTTCTTCCCTTGTTTTTTCATGTTGTTTATGTCTCTTCCCCTCTTGCAATGCAGATCTGGGGTATTGCAGTTTCCCCCCCTATAGGCTTATAGTGACCCTGCAGGTTTCCAAAACCTCTTTTTTAAGGGGAATATCAATATCAGCAACACCCAGTACAGACAATATGCAGCCGTAAACCAAATAGCCCCTATAAAGACGTTAAAAATATTGTCAAAATAAACACAGAGGATAAGTTCAATTATTATATACAGTATAACAGATTTGCAATGAGGACTGCAGTTTCTAATGGAGGACAAAGAGAGTGTGGAGGGGTGGAGGATGTAACTGTTAATGGCATAACAAAAGAGTATGAAGAAGTTCTAGATCATAGGAAGAGTGAAAATGTAGTCAGAAGAAGTTGGTTGTTAGCATGAGAAAAGGGAGAAAAAGACTCTGAGGAAACAGGTAAACAAAGGGAAAATAGAGAGCAAGAAAAATAAAGAAATAAAAACTTAAAAATTCTCAAAAAGGAGGGCAAAAAAAACTGCACTACAGGAGTCATATACTATTCAAACCTCCCAGTCTTCAGGAGCCTGATGCATGAGAGGTACCTGACAATGAGCTTCTAGTCTCCAGCAGGCATCTCAGGATGGGATTTGCCCCACCTAAATATGACAGTTTCCACTTACAGGACAATCCAGGATGTCTGCACTGGCTTCCAAATGTGTTGGCAAATGGGGTGATGCAGGGCAGGACTTGGGCACTGAGTCTGTGTGGGGTGCGGTTGGTGGGGCCAGGGGCCCTGGAGGCGGGGTATGGTCAGTCAGTTGTGGGGGGGATACTGTAGGCGGGTGCTATTGATTGGGTTGTGGGGTCCTGGGAGTGGGGTGCAGTCAGTTAGGCTGGGGGTCCTGCAGGTCCTGGCTGTTTTCTCAAAATGGCGACAGCCACGTGTTACCAAACCTGTGAGTACTATGACAGTGGATTTCCAGGCAATAGCAGGCAGCTGGTGATCCACTGACAGTCTGCAGGCAGCCTGCAGGCTACCAGCAGACAAACAGCCGATGAACCTCGGTTTGTGGGTGATGGGTAGGTGAAAGGCAGGCGATGGACAGGCCAGAGGCAGGCAAACAGGCAAATGGTCGATGATAGGCAGCAGTCAGTGATCAATCTGCCCTCAAATGTAGTCGATATGCTGGCAGACTATAGGTACTCAAGGTAGACAAATGGGGTAAGCAGCAGGTGATCAATGAGGAACAAAGACTGCCTCACAGAGAGACAGATTTTCCTCTGCTTGAATCTCGAGTTATGGAGTGACAAGGAATGCAGCCTCCCTCTAGTCTGCCATCTTGGATCTCTCTAATTTTAGTTCTAAGGAGTCTTTATACTGTGAAACATTATCTTTTGAGCATTGTCTGACAGGAAGTGTGAAACCCATAAGTAATATAGCTTATATTGGCATCACTCTGAGGTTCTAGAAAATACACAAAATACACAAAAATATGCTTCCTGTTTAACAATAGGTGATAAGATTATTCTCCTTTTACCATTTGCAACGAATTCCCCCCCACACTGACTCAAAGCAGCAAAACCAACAAAGCAACAAAAACATTTTGTGAATTGTTTGCATAAGTTGGCAATTGTCCAGATTATTATTTATAGAGTGATCAATTTTATAGGGTCATTAAAATTTCTCACAGTGATAGAAAGGTGTAGATAAAGCTAGAGCTAACATTTAGCACATGCTATCCAAATATTACAAATATTATTCTTTTGCTAAACTTCTTCATATCTTTGTTTCTTTAAGGAATTAAAATGGTCATAACCAGGCTGAGCCTTCTCTGGGTTCCCCATTGATCCCAAACCCATGTTTCATTCCCAGAGGTAATCATCCTGGAGTGCAAATCTCTTTCTTTGCTAAGTTTTTGTATTTTTCCATATATGTATATAGATATAAACAATATGTTGCACTGCTTTTGTGTGACTTTAGAAGCCTATGTTGTTGATAACAATGGAATCTTTCTGCAACTTGAAATTTCTCACTCTCTATTATGTTTATTAAATTCAAACATGTTGAAATATGATGCCACAAGATAAGTTAGCCAGATATTTTAATTATGTTGCATTGTGTGAATCTATGTCACTGTGTCCCTACTGATGAGCATTTATTTATTTTCACTGGTATAAGCAATACAGCATGAGCATCCTTGTGATTGTTCTTGTCAACAATATAGAGTGGCTCTAGGCAGCATCCGTAGCTGAAAATCTGAGTCATAAATGTGTCTTTCACTTTTCCAGGAATTACTAGATTGTTTCAAAGTTGTATGAATTTATAGAAGTGTCTGAGCTTCTTTTTCTGCATTCTTACCAGAATTTGGTATTGTAATACTTTTAATGTTTACCAATCTGATACTATTTCATGATTGTGACAGTTAGCATTTCCCTGATTATTAGTGAAATTGAGTATATTTGTTTTTGGGTATTTGGTTATCTTCTTCACTGAATTGACTGTTAATATCTACGACTTACTTTTTCAAAAATTGCGGTGTGTGTGTGTGTGTGTGTGTGTTGATTTTATGAATCCTTTATAAACTCTGAAAAGTAAATCAAAGCAGCCACTAAGCTAGGAAGCCAAACAGAACCAAGGGAGAAAATCTGAGAAAACAATATCATGTATGGATATAGCATGATGAATCCCACTATTATATAAAATTACACCAGTATTTTTTAAAAATGAAGATATCAAAATCAGCATGGAAAAATAATGACTAGATTTTTCTATCCAAGAGTTAGAGGGACTTGGGAAATGGAATAGGGTAAAAAGACTACATTAAAAATAGTAACTATAAAGTATCTATAATAACATCTAACCAAAATATCCATGGTTTTTATGGAGAACACTATAAAAATTAATGAAGTCCATAAAATAAAACTTAAATGAATGTGGAGTTATATCATGTTCATAGGAAGGCTTAGTATTATAAAATTGTCAATTCTACGCAAACGATTAAAAAATTTTTACAAAAATTAGAAAGTTTGCTAATGTTGGGAGTAACAGAGGATGTTAACACATGCTCTTATTTGCTACTTAGAGAAATCCACATCAGTACAAGCCCTAGAAGGCATTTTCTCAGTGATGATGTAAATTAAAAATATGTATATTCTATTGCCTGAAAATTCTACTACCTCTTAAGGATTGTGCACGTGAACAAAGGGAGGCACATTAGATGACACTCAGATACCTTCTATGTCCATCATTAATTAAGGAAATGCCTAGAAAATGTTGGTCTACTCACACTGTAAGTTCCTAATTAGCAACTTAAAATTGACCTATGGGCTGGGGATATAGCCCAGTGATAGAGTACTGTATTAGTTGGCTTTTCATCGCTGTGACCAAAATACATGACAACAACAACTTAGAGGAAGAAAGTTTCTTTCAATTCTTGGTTTTAGAACTATAGTCCATGGTGGGCCAACTTCAGTGCTGTGGGCCTAAGGTAAGGTAGAAGGAACATCGTGGTGGAAGACTGCAGTAAATGGAAGTTACTCTGCTTTTGGAGGCCAGAGAGCAGAGAGAGAGGGGAAGGGGTTGCAGGGAAGAAGGACCTTCCAGGACATGTGCCTAGTGACCCACTTCCTACAGCCATTCTTTACCTGGAAAAAGTTAGTGCCTTCAAACTAGGATGGACTGATTAGGTTACAACTCTTATAGTCTAATAATTTCACTTCTGGATAGTCCTGCCTTGACACAGGAGCTTTTGGGGAACACCTCACATCCAAACCATAATAAGCACTTTTCTAATATGCTCTTTTCTAGCACTACCAAAAATTTAAAAAAATAAAAAATAAAGTTGATCTATGTGATATTATACATATATTCTAGTTCAGTAAAATATTTAAGTTGTAGAATATGGACAATATGATACCATTCACCTAAAAACACCATGGTCATGTTTGTGGGTCCATCTATGCATGTATCAATAAGTAGAGAGTATTCTGGAAGACTGCACAATAGATTTCTCAATGCTTGTCTTTCAGGGTGATGTCAAACTTTAGTGTTATCTGTAGTAACTTTTATAAAGAGAATTTCTTTCTTCTTTGCTTAAGCAGTTAAAAAAAAATAACAAAAGGAAGAACAAGGAATGGGGATGTGTATTACCAAGAAAGCGAGAAAGATTTTTTCAGTAAAATGTTTTGAATTTAAATTTGCTTGGCAGGAATGTAACTAACTTGCAGTTATCTATAACATGTACTTTCTTCAGCAAACATTTATTAGCATTACTCTAATCTGGGTCCCATTCTAGGTATTCGTATCAGGGAAAAGTTAAAGCTTAGAAGCCTACTCTTCTGTTGGAGCTTAAATTTCTGTGAAAGGCAGAGAACAACACAATGATAATAAGCAAATTAATACTAGAGATGATAAGTACTATAGACTCAAAAACAAATAAGACAGATGGTGGAGAGTTCAATTTTCAGTACAAATATCCAGGTTGGCTTGCTTGAAAGCTTGACATCTGAGCAGAGGTTTGGAAATGTGAAGGATTGGCCATGCAAATAGCTGATACATTGGTGATGTAACTCATTTTCAAAGGTTAGTAGGTCAATGAGGGGTTGTTATATGTGCCTAGTTTAAAATGTATTGTCTTTACAATGAAGGCTTTTAATAAATCGCCTCTTCTGTTTAATACCACATCAGAACAAAGGATCACATGGAATTATGGAAAAGCCTTGTTGAATTCCCTTATTGAATAGAGTCCATTTTGTTTCTGTATAAGGGTGGAAATAGAATATAATGAAATCAAACACTGTTTTGACTGTTTCTGATTATTTTATCTCTAGAAAAGCAATGTAAAATCAGGGAAATGGCATGTAAGAAAGAGGAGAGCTGGTTTCTCTTCAAAATGAAGCATTCCTGGGAGTATCTTAACATTAGGAAAAGTGGTTTGAAGCCAGATCATATTCAGTGGAGGCCAAAATCTGTGTCCCTGTCTCCTATTTCTAGGTTTCACTATTTTTCAGAAGACAAGATCTGTAGTACTTACAAAGTCTTAGGATTGGATTTGGAATGTCCCCTAAAAGCTCATGTGTTATGCAGTGTAGCAGTGCTCAGAGGTGAAACTATTGGATCATTTGGGCCTAGCCTCATCAGTGGATTATCTATTTGATGCATTAATAATTTGAATGGAGTTACTGGGAGGTGGGGAAAACTACAGGTAGGTGGGGCATGGCTGGAGAAACTAGGTTACTGGAGTGTTGTCTTTCAGACTCTTCCTGGCTGCCATGAGTTTTCCTTGGCCATGCCCTTCCACCATGATATTTTGTCACATCTCAGGTCCAAAGCAATGGAGCCACCTGACCATGTACTAAGACCTCTGAAACCATGAGCCCAAACCAATCTTTCCTCCTTTGAGTTGCTCTTGTCAGATATTTTGGTCACAGAGATGAAAAACTAACACAGTAAGATATCTCTTCATTGGTTTAATCAGGGTTGGTGGGTTGGTCAGTGTAGACTACATGCTCTTTGTGAGACACCACTAAAACAGATATGCTGGTCCCTGCAACTTTAGGAATCAGGAGGGAAGACCCAGAAAAAAAGCAAAGATAGTCTTGCAACAGGTGAGAGGGAAAGTGCTAATGGCTACAGACATAGATGACTGCTAGGGCAATTGGGCTCTGGCTGGTTGGGCAATTTAGGGGAAGATAAGCAGGACAGAGCAAGGAGTCTCAGACCACACCACCACTCTTCCAACCAACAGGAGCTTGCAGCAAGAATCATGTGTCCTGTAAATCTTGTATTGGGTAGAAATGGCATGCTTGGTCCCCATGTGATGCTGTCATTAGCAACAGCAGTTGCCAGAGAAGAGTCTGACCTTGGCTTGAGAGCTGAAGTGGGTCAAAGTGGATCTGTCAGCAAATCAGACTCAAGGGGAACTGAGCAACTAAGTTTGTAACCACCATGCTTATGTTGTGTGTCTCTACTTCTCAATCCATAGTTGGGGAACAGCACATTCAGGGACTGGGTGGCCTCTTTTTCTGGTCAGAAACTTCCAAGAAGGAGGTAGTTTGGAAGAAACTGAGCTTCCATTTCTGCAGTTGGCCTCAGAAAAGCCACTTTCCTTTCTAAAGTCCTTTGAGCCGCAGCTGTCCTCTCTCCCAGTCTTAGTGATTGGCTCATCTGTGGTGTAACCCAGGCTCTTCCTCCTGAGGTGTTTGAACACATGTGTCTTTTCACAGTCATGCTTGGGCAAAGGAGTGCCAGGAGGGGCTCAGAGAAATGGAATCCCACACATGTTCTTTCTGTTCTAATGATAAAAATATTCCTATCCTACCTTATATAAAAGTAAGAGCTTTCCTTTGCTGGGGAGTCCTTCAGCCTAGATGATTCATGGGTGATGTGGCATTGGGCGACTTGATCCTTCAGCTTACCCATGCCTTCAGGTCTTGCTCAGGGTCCACTTTTGAGGACCCAGTTCAAAGTGGACTTCTCAGGATGCATAGATACCTGGGATCTCATGGTAACTGGACCCGGTACCTTGGCCTGGATATAATAGCCAGAAAGAGGTTTTGTGACAAGGGCATAGTTTTCTATCATACACAGTATGTTCTTCCTTCTGAATTCTACAGCCTGGTATTGTGTCTCTTTCCCATGAGGCTGAACATAAATCACGTTGCATCTTTCTAAACCCTACTCTGCATCTCTTTGATCCCTGACACCTCTAATATCAGAGGGTCTACAGCACATATCTATGGCTGAAGCAGCAGAGCTGTTGGGACTTCAGCTCATCTTCTGCAGAGCTATATCCTGCTCCAGGCCCCACTTGGAGTTGGCTTCCTTCCTTAACCAAACAGGAATATGGGATAGAGCAGCATTAAATGAAACTGTTGTGTGTTCCATGTTCCTGATTCTCTTTTTTTGATTGGTATGTGAAAAAATGTACTCTATAAATCAATATCTGTGTACCACGTGGTTGAAGCAGTATTGAGCTCTTTTAGCAAAGACTGTTCTTCAATATCCCTCTGGTTTCTGAAGGACTCATACTGGTGAATCTAATGTAGAGATGATACAAAGTACCATGCTGCATCCTTGAGATCCTGAAGAATGGTGCTGATGTCTGCCACCTAATCCTCTTTCCTCAGTATAAAATGGCTTTTGATTGACTACCTTCACAGAGGTGGAAGTAGAGGATGGTGTGGTATCCCTTTAAAAGATTCCTTTAAGAGGATGTGGCATTCTGAAGACATTGGCCACTGGAGTCAGCTTGCTAACTTCCTAACAGAATGAATGGCGAGCTCTTTCCTGAAGGGTCCTGAATGCCACCCCGTCCATATCTGTGGGCTCTGTACCTCAGGGAGTGGATTGATTACTTGATAGCTCATCTAGCTCAACCATGGACAGAACACAAGGTAGAGGGAGAAAGCTGGGCCTGTGTCCACCTGTCTCGCTGTTTTAACTTAGAGAAGTTATTAAACATTGCTCCACTAGTTTCCTGAATTACTAACCTGGGATAATAAATCTGTAACAAATCTGGTGAGAATCTGAGAGAGATAAATGCAAAGGCTTGTGTTTAAGTAGTGCAAGTACACTGACAAGACATTATTTCTATGTGCTCGTGTTACACCCAGTCACTTCATGCTGACAGTGATGTTTTTTATTTCTAGGTATTGTGCTCAATGCTTTTAACAAAGTCTCTGAAATGGGATCTTGAACTCATTTTTTGATGAGACAATGAATTGTAGAGTGGAAAAGTCTTTGGGACTGGATTGCAGAGGCAGGAAGGGAGGAGCCAGGGTCAGAATGATTCCATGGCAAGGATCTTAGTAGGTAGGGGCAAGGATAATGTTAGGTTTAAGGTCATATTAACATTAAAAGATTTTAAATTTTAAGGAAGACACTCCAACAAGTGGACTTGGGAAAGAAGCCTTCAAATGCCCTGGTGTGCCCCCTCCATTGGTCCTATGCAAAGGTTCAGCTGCCCAAGTGGCAGTTCTCAGAGGGTCTGATGAGCATTTCAAACAGAAATGATCATGAATTAAAATTTGATGACTACCCTTCCTACCTGCTTCTGCCCCCAGCCTTCAAGTGCCCTGTTTGGTCTGGAGAGAATCCAGGAGTTTCTTGTCTTTCTGTCACCTTCACGTACAATCTATTATTAGGAAGTCTGGTGCTAACTCCAAAGTATGTCTTGAAGCTGACCATTGATGCCTATGCTTGGCTTACGATCCTGGAGACTGTGGCAGTGTCTTTATAGATGGCTCCTGCCGTACATCCCAACAGTCCAGACACTTTAAAAGTGCAATTGGTTCACATTGCTGCCCTGCTCACAGCTCCCCCAAGACGCCTTGCTGCACCTTGAATAAAATTCAAATTACTTGACATGACCTAAGAGGCCCACCTGCCTATGTCTGATTAAACTGGAGACTACAAGAAGAAAAAGAGAGGAGGCTATAGCTGGGAGAGCAGACAGGATTCACTATCAGGTGTCTGGGACTGTGAAGACGTTCATGACCACTGGATTACAGGATGAAAAAAAAAAAAAAGTTGACTTTTCACAATTCCCTTTATTTCCCCCTTAGAATTCATCTCTTTTTCCAGCAATTTTTTCCCTAGGAAAACAAAGCACAGAGTACCCCCAATCAAACATCCCCACTCCATCTTGCCTGCTTACAATTTAGACATAATTCCAATTCAAAAGCAAAAGGGAAACTGTCACAGAAGCAAGGTGTATGGTGGAAATATTGAGCAACCTTAGATCAGGGAGAACAAAGACACACTAGTGAGCCGGCGTCAATGATAATGTAGGTGTGTGAACAACTTAGTTGTGGCACTGTTGCGATTTTATTATTAAAAGTGGACCTGGTGTTGCACAGACCTTCAGTTGCTTTATCTGTCTTCTGTCTGTTCCTAACGCTGATGATAGCTATAGCAACCAAGATGCTTAATTGTCATGCCATCGCTACTCCCATTAAACTGTGTGAATGAAAAATGAGGTCTCTCATTCTCTCTCTCTAATCCATATTTTAAGCATTGCAGTGCCATGGGTACAGAACATGTCACAAAGGGAGGAGTAGAAATATAGATGGATTAAACACTAAGTGAGGTTTTGAATGACTAAGCAACCAGACCAATGGCCTCTTTGAATTCAGGATGCAAAATTAGCACTCCTGGATTTCTGTCTTTCCATCATCCTCATGGATAATATACATTATGTCATCATGTAGAATGTAGGCAGGTAGAAAAAGAATGGCATTGACATCCCGTTTCTTATATTAAGGGCTTCTGTTTCTGAGTCCTGAGTGGGTACAGGAAAATAGTTTGTTGCAAGGGATTAAGCTGCTGACCAAGGACTCCATCTTGCCCTGAACTTGACCAGGCCACAGTGGTCAATGTTGTACAGCTTCTCCCACCCCCAGCCCTAGATATCCGTCACTGTGTACTACCTTCCTAATTATTTAATATCTATGCCTCACTTTCCTATTATTTATCAGTGTCTTTATTTAAACAAAGTGATCATACCCATGTTTTATAGTTTCAATGCACTACCTCTTATAAATGACACCGTTAAAAAGGAACACGCGGCTGACAATTCTACCTTGAATAGCTACTGCCACCCATCTCCCTTCCCTTCCTGAGAACTTCCTGCTTTATTTTTTCTTGTTGAGTCCCTCAGACCTGACCCTTAGGTTAGATCTATACTTATATCTTTATTCTTTAAAGACAGGAACCTTGTTTGGTTTCTTAGGTTTCTCCTGTGTCTAATGTAGTGACCAGAACACAGTAGGTACTTAACTCACATCCAGTGAAGTCATTTAAAAATAAGATATGCCCACGTGCATACCCTTCTGAGCATTAGATCTACAGCACATGATTAAAGACTTGACTTTGAATTCGTCATCCAACTGTCCCAATCCCTCCAAGCCTATACAGGCATTGATGCGAACGGGGGTGTGGAGAGTGTGGTAGGGACATTATGGGTCACTTCTCAGGCACATGGCTCTTTTCTGCAGCTCACTGTTTCAGGGAAGAGGGAGTAGATGACTGGCTCCATGTGGCTCTAATCCTTTTTCTGGGATTGGTTCAGAAACACTGGCCAAAGCCACCTGCAACTCTAGACACACCTCTCCTTTCTGGAAGGGGCATGAGACACACACCTGAATGAAATTCAGTGAGAGTTGTCTTGGAAATGTTTCTGACTTGAGAACCTCTAATACCTCTCTGAGATCACATGATGGAGAGAACACTAGGAAGAAACGAGGAAGCCTGTCTTCAAGTCATGTCCCCACTTATTTCTGTCTGTATGAACCTTGAAAAAGATCATCTACCCTGCCTGAGCCCATCTTCACCAAATGTGAAATAAAATAATTGCTTCCATTACCAAATTCATAGTTATTTTGGAAATTAAATTAGAAATTCAGAACAAAATGTTCTACAAAATATAAGATGCAAATAATACCTGCATTAGTCAATTTTCTGTTACTATAACAAAAATTGTTAAGACTGGGAAGCTTATAAAGAAAAGAGGTTTATTTTGATTCATGATTCTGGAAGCTCAAGGTCAGTGGGCCACATATGGCTGTGGCCTTCCTGCTGGCAGAGTTCCAAGGTGGTACAGAGCCTCACATTGGCAATAGACAAGGAGCACACATTAGTATAGATATCAGGTCTCTCTCTTTCTATCCTTATAAAGCTACCTGCATTCAATCACAGGGGCTCTACCCTATGACCTTATCTAATCCTAATCACCTTCCAGGGGGCCCACCTGTATACCCCATAGTTGGATTGTTTTCACCTTCTTTTTTTTTTTTTTGAACCAGGGATTGAACTCAGGGACACTTGGCCACTGAGTCACATCCCCAGCCCTATTTTGTATTTTATTTAGAGACACAGGGTCTCACTGAGTTGCTTAGGGCCTCGCTAAGTTGCTGAGGCTGGCTTTGAACTCGCGATCCTCCTGACTCAGCCTCCCAAGTCACTTGGATTACAGGCGTGCACCACCACGTCCGGCCCTGTTTTCACCTTCTTAATACCTCACAATGGGAATTAGCTTTCAACACATGGACCCTTGGGAGGCACATACACACCACTGAATCCCTTTTTCTTTGTTATGTGTTTTTAAAAATAGAGATGTGCAGCTTAGTGTCAGGGTGCTGTCACTCACAGGCTGTGTGGCTTTGTTTGCCTCTGTGGTGTTGTGCTTAGGGGCCAGTCTTGGTGTTGGAGAGCAGACCAGAGTGAATGTTTACAAAAATATATCTTGAATTGGCAAAGTTCAGGTGGGTACATGCTCATTCATTCTCTCCAGTCTTCTTGGCAGAGTTTCTGTGACCTTCAGTGCCGTTGTGAGGTATGTCAGTGTCAAGAATCAGTGGGAAAACAAAATGCTCCAAAGTCTTCTTTAAGAAAAAAGCATTTTATACTTTGATATCAAGGTGAAGATTCATGCTACTCAAGTCTGTTTTCTTCTCTTTTCATGTCATTTTACAAATGTGAAGACTTGAATTACCTGGAAAATATCACTATAACCAACATTAGAGAAGGGTCAAGCAAATGATAATACATGCAAAGGAAATTACACAGCCTTTAAGTAATTCTTGAAAAGAATTTTAACAGGATGTTGCTTATGCTATTACAATAAGTGAAAAACAAACATATACAAGGTATAAAAACTATGTATGCAGATGTTACATGCACACACATTTATTCATACATAGGAAATGAAATGAAAGGGATGTAGCAAAATATTAGCAGTGATTATTTGACTCATAAGATCAGAGGTGATTTTTCTAAAATTTTCACAAATGTCCATTTACTGCTTTTATAATTCATAAAAAACAGTTATTAGAATTAAAGTTATGCAAAGGGTGAGGGAAATTTTTAAAAAATTAAAATTTGGGGTCCTAATAATGAATAGTACTGATGTGGAATGTTACATGTGACTTCCTGAGTTCCTTAGTTACTTAAGATTATTTTTATCTAGAAATTAACCCAAAAGTACGATTGAGATGAAAAAAACCCTCTTCTAATAATTAAGAAGACTACATTTTGTTCACTGTTTGCCTTCCCCTTGGGGATCTCATTAAGATCATCAACTTTTGTAGCTGACTTTTGGGCTAATTCAAAGGACTTGACTTATGGAGCTATGTTATGGGCACTGGCAATGTCACATAATTTTTGGTCTAGAATCACCTCTTCTTCTTGAGTCAAAATGCCAACAACACAAATCTTGAATTTTTTTCTTTTGTAAGTCAAAATCTCAATTTGAAAGCTGTGCCTGGGAACCATACACACTCAAATAATTTTATACTTCAGATAAATGTTGAACTACTATAAATATAATGTCTAAATATACCTGAATATGCTACATATTTACAAATCTAATCATATATCTAATGCAGTATAGACCTATAAAATACATTGAGCCACTGGGTCTGTGACCTTGATGCCATTAGAGGATGAAAGCTTTCTCTCTGAGAAACAGAGAAGCTCAGGAGGATCTGAGCTGTGATTTACATCATAAACACTTAAAAAGAGCATTCTGACTGCTGTGCTGAGAAAAAAAGAGGCCATAGTGTGAGCAGGAATCCCTGTGGGGACACTGGGATCATCTGGGTGAAGACTGTGGTGTTTGCGCCCCGTGGTAGGCAGGTGCCATGGTCTGACTGTGGTTTGACTCCTCTGAAACTCATGTTGAAATTTGATCCCCATTAAGAGATATTAAGACAGTAGAATGAGTCAGACATAAACTTTCTATGTTCACATATTGACACGTGACCAATGTAATTCCACATCATGTACAGCCACAAGCACGGGAAGTTATACTCCATGTATGTATGATGTCAAGGTACATTATACTATCATATAGAACTACAAAGAGCAAATTTTTTAAAAAGAACTATTAAGAGGCAAGACCAGATGAGATCTTTAAAAGGTGACTAGTGCTATGTCCTCATGAATGAATTAATCCATTCATGTGATTAATGGATTAATGAGTTAATGGATTATCTCAAGATTTAATCTGTTGTAAAAACCTTTTTGGCTAGAACTGTTTGCTCTCTCTTTTGTCATCTGATTCCCTGTACTGCTGCCACCTCAGGACTTGATAAGGTAGCCATTACCAGATGCAGGTCTTCAATCTGGACCAGAACCATGTGCCCAAATACATCTCTTTTCTTTATAACTTATTCAGTTTCTTTATAACTTAAGTTATTAGAAACAGAAAATAGACTTAGACAGAAGGCATCATGGAGGTAGTAAGAAATGGTCTTATCTGGAGAGATTTTGAAGAACCTAGAATTGTTGATAGATTGGAAATGGAGAGTAAGAGAAAGACGGAGGCCAGGGTAGCTTCTTGGTTTTCATACCAAGTGTCTGGAAAGTTGGGTTGTCATTAGTTGGGATGGGGAAAGGGAAAAAGAAGTTCATATTTGAACTTATTACATCTGAGATGTCTGTTTTACATCCAAGAAGAAATGCAAGTAGGCCACATATGGTAGAAGT
The DNA here is from genome assembly GCA_020662805.1 of Glaucomys volans. Lineage (NCBI taxonomy): Eukaryota > Metazoa > Chordata > Mammalia > Rodentia > Sciuridae > Glaucomys > Glaucomys volans. The sequence continues at coordinate 68,452 of JAJEJO010005232.1, forward strand.
GTGTAGTTCAGAGGAGAGATCCTACCTGGAGCTACAACTTTGAGAGTCATTAGCCCCGAAATCATATTAAAGCCCTGAGATCCAGTGATCCAACATAGGAATGAAAGTAAGGAAAGAGGAGTGCAACAACTGAGCAATGATGTTCTCTCACACATAAAACTGAAACTAATGAGGAGAAACTCAAAGGAGATTGAGAAGCAGTTGTGGCCAGTGAGCAAGCAGAAAAACTAAGTAAAGTTTTCTAGAAAACCAAAGTGAAAAACTTTTAGCAAAAGAAAGACATGATCTATGAATAAAATGCCTCTATATAATTTGGCATAAACCACTTTCTAGAAATATCATTTAGATATTACCAAATATATATTTTATAGTTGAACTAGGTCAGACTACAAAGTGTTTACAAGTTGTCCCCAAATTTTCTACCAGTGTTCAAGCTATTATTTTTTTTACAGTAAAATAGTTTATTTTGTAATACAAAACAGAACATGAAGTAGCATTGGAGTGAAGTATCTTATGCAAACGTCAGTTTGACAATAGTGGATTAAAAACGTGAAATCACGGTATTCAAATAACTTGCAATGAAATGAAGTGAAAATTATGTGGAACATAAGTGTACAAAGAGAATGGTGGTGATCAAAGGGGGTTAAGATTTTAGATGAAAATCAATATATAAGACTCGTAACACTATGGAGTACTTTAAACCCCTAAGTTGAAGAAAATGATAGTGAATCTATGACAGTTGAAGAGAGAAGTCACTCTGTTGCCAAACTCTGCTACATTCAATATGCCAGGGAAGTAATATTCAGACATAAAGTGATTTTACTTTGACCTAAGGAATTTAATTAATGATCCAGACATTCTCCAAATCAAAGCTACTCCTTGGAGACAAATTTGGACAATATGAATGTGGTCTTAATTCTTTAAGAATGCTACAATTACAATGAATTGTGGGAATGTGCCCTCTTTAATATCTGATGATTATGCATCAGTAGATTACACAAAGTTACTTTCCATAGAGCAGTGGAAGGCTTCAAGCATTTGAATCTATATTCTCCTGTGTGTTCTCTAAATCTGCCTCGGTTAACTCATTTTGGGTTTTTTTTTTTTTTGATCCAAGTTCTGCTTTACAGGTATTATTTATAAAAGAAATGAACTCTTAACATTTCATCGCAATGAAGGAGGTCTTAAGAGTTTAACAGTATGAATGACCTAAATATTTTATAGTTGGGAAAGGAAAAAAAAAGGCTAAATACAAATAAAGCCTACTATAGATGAAATGTTTTTGTCCTCCTTGAAATTCAAATGTTGAAATGCTAACTCCAAAGTGATGGCATTGGAAGTCGGAGCCTTTAGGAAGTAATCAGGTCATAAGGGTGGAGCCCTTAGAAATGGGATTAGAGCTCTCATGAAAGAGACCCTAGAGAGCAAAGGTACACCTTCTACATTATGTGGACATAGTGAGAAGACAGGTATCCATGAACCAGGAAGAGGACCCTCTCCAGACAATGAATATTCCAATACTTTGATTTTGGACTTCCCAGCCTCAAAAATTATGTAAAATAAATATCTGTTGTTTATGCTAGTAGTTTATGGTAAATTGTTATAGTAAATTACTGAATGATGCAAGACAAAGTATAACAAAAATAATCATTCTAAATCCAACAGTATGGATATAACTGTTCATAAACCTTATTTATAAGTTTTGATATGAGAAACATCATTTTGATGGGTTTCTTTTTATGTATGTATGTTTATTAAGTTTCATAAAATTTCTTTGTGAATTTCTAGAATTAATATTTCTGGATTCAAAGGATTTGAAAAAAATTCCATCTACTTTATTTATTTATTTATTTATTTATTTATTTATTTATTTATTGTGGTGCTGGGGATTGAACCCAAGGACTCAGCATGCCAGGCAAGTGCTTTAGAGCTACATCCCCAGCCCTCCATCTAACTTTTTAAATTAATATGTTATAATGAATTTTAATTCTCAGATATTAAATTTCTTCTCATTATTTGTGTGTGTGTGTGTGCTCACACACTAACATTTTTGAGATTTTCTTAGCCTGAAAAAATCCTTCTGTTAATTGAAATTTCTTAAAATTCATATGAAAATTGGATTTTAAATATATAGATTGTTTCCACATAAGAGTACAGTATCCTTTTTTTATTGAACTAAGTTAACTACATATTCCACAGTTATTTTTATCTTTATTTCTTTCTTATGCTAAAGTGATTATTATTTTGAAGTAATTTCAGACTTAGAAAAAAGAGGGATGAATAACATAAAGGAAATTTGTCCAGAACTGTTTCAAAGTAAGTTGCCAAGGTGATGCCCTGATATCCCAGATACTTTAATAATTATTACAGTAATCATAATACAGTAAATTTTCACCAAAATCAGGAAATTAACTTGTTCAGTTTTCACCATGCAATCCTTAGACCCATTCAAGTATTGCCTATTGTCCCTATGATATCTTTTGAAGGAAAATTATCGAATCCAGGATGAATCATTGTATTTACTCTCACGTCTTTTTGGACTCCTTCAATCTGAAATAGTTCCTAAGTTTTTCCTTATCTTCCATAACTTTGATACTTTTGAATATTATAGACCATTTTTTAAATGTCTTATCAACATAAATTTGAGTTTCTTCCTGATTGCATTCAGTCTATGGATCTGTACCAGGAATATCTCAGAAGCGATGTGCATTTTTCTCATTGCATCCTATCCTGTGTGCATAAATTCTCAGCCCCATTACAGATGTCTTTAATTTCTTTAGGTATACTATAAATTGAATTGTGTCCCCCCAAAAGATACGCTTCAGTCTTAACCCTGAAACTGGTAAGAGTGACCTTATTTGGAAATAAGGTTTTTGTTAAGGTAATCAAGTTAGAATGAGGTCGTGCTGGACCAGCATGGGCCCACAATCCAATGACTGGTGTTCCTAGAAGAGAACTGAAGACACACAGAGGGAAGGCCATGTAACAAGGGAGGCAAACTAGAAGGGGTGAGGGAGAATTCTCCCCTAGAGCCTTCAGAAGGAGCAAAGCCCTGCAGACTCCTTGACTCTGTACTGCCAACCTCCAGGGATGTAAAGAATAAATCTGTATCATTTTAAGTCAAGTTTGTGGTAATCTGTTAATGCAACTAGGAAACTAATACAAGGTAGCACATTACAAGTTTCTCTACAATAAAGTTATTCTTTTTTCCTTTATAATGATAAGAGTTTTTTTTATTATTTTTGAGGTGGGGAGAGGGGGTCCTTTGAGTCTAAGTAAGAAAGTTGCATATCAACTTAAAATCAGCATATTACAGTGATGCAGCCACATCAATGTTTCTAGCAGCCCAATTCACTATAGCTAGATTGTGGAACCTACCTAGATGCCCTTCAATAGATGAATGGATAAAGAAACTGGGGTATATATACCCAATGGAATATTATTCAGCCATAAAGAATAATAAAATTATGACATTTGCAGGTAAATGGATGGAATTGGAGAAGATCATGTTAAGTGAAATAAGCCAATCCCATAAAACTAAAGGCTGAATGATTTCTCTTATAAGTGGTTGATGACACATAGCAGGGATGGGGGGAGGCACGCGAAGAATGGAGAAGGGATGGATTACATAGAGGAAAATGAGGGGTGGGGAGGAGGCGGGGAAGGAAAGATAATAGAATGAGACAAACATATACCCTATGTATATGTATAAATATGTAAATTGTATGATTCTACTTTGTGTACAACCAGAAAAATGATAGTTATACTCCATTTGTGTACAATGAACTAAAAAAAAATAAGTTCCATATCAAACTTTCAGCATTAGTTTTAAGTATCCATGAATGCTTTTAGGCTTGCCAAATGATGATTGATCTTTTTTATAATTATTTAAAATTTTTATTAACAGGTAATTGCAGTTCATTGTTTTTGTTTTGTTTTGTTTTGTTTTGTTTTGTTTTGGAAAAATCAGTTTGAAAACTTTGACTACAAATTGAAAATAAAATATTTAATAAATCTCAGCTTAACCAGATATGAAACAATTTTTAAACCTTAAAGTGTGTATTAAGAAAAAAGTTTTCTTTTTCTTTTTTAAAAGAAAGCATGTTTGCTGTTACCAAAAAGAGGCATATTTAGGTAAAAATAATAAAAACCCCATGCTTCATAGATAACAAAAATAGTTTTAGTTGTCTGGTTAATAGGCAAAGTAACATCTCCAATTCCAATCTTTTGCCCATATTTTATTGCTGGAATTTCATATTCATTTATTCTTGAATGCCTACTCAGTCCCACTCTGCTCAGCTTTGGGAGAAGATGAATTCTCTGTTGGTGGATCAAATGCCTTTCTCTCTGCCATTCTGCAGTTTAGGGGTTTCTGGGCATCTGCCTGGGTAATTGAAACTGTGGCAAGACCACATAGAGGTGGCTGCTGACTTAAGTGTTACTACCTCACTTGTCTTCCCCCTTTTCATTGTGGTCCTCTGTAGGCTGCCTTTGAGAAAAAGGGCTCCCACTGAATCATAGTGTATGATCACCTTTCCTAGTCTGTCTCCTTGGTCTACCTTGTTCCCCTGAACCCTGACTATCCCCGCCCTCCATCGCTTCTCTCTGGCATGGAGGATTGGAAGACTATGCTGCCCATAGGGTATCAGCAGGTGGTAAGGTGGAAACCTTCCCTGTTATAGGGCCTGCCTTGTTGGTCCTTAGCCTTCAGGATTGTACTCTGACCCCTCCTTCTTTTCCTCTGTTTTGGTAATTCTGTTGGAAATTGTGAGGAGGTCTCCTCTCATGTGGATAGCATTTGTAATGTTTACAGACTGCTACATAGTTCCTACCTCAAACTGGAAATCCACCAGGACCTGACCTATCTGTAGCCTTTTCACCCTTTCTCCTTCAATGTCCTCAATCTTCAGTCTTTCCATGTCCTATACGGCAAAGGTACTTCCTGGTGTTCTTACTTGTGGCAATCTGGTGTACAAATACTTCTTCCTTGGTGTCCTTCCTATTGATGAAATCATATGTTACTTTGATTGATTGATCTCATGGTTACCGAAACCTTTGTTGCAAGTCCTTTTTGTCCCCACCAGCAGGTGGCGCCAGATGAGATGCCAGACTGGGTGTGGACAGTGCCCAGGGAGGCTACTGGGTCTCAGCCTTGCTACTCCTGGTGGTGGTAATGGCAATAGTGATTGGGGACCATGCTTAGGACTCTCTGGCTCCACTCTTCATACTCGAACTCCAAATGATGACTTTGTTTTAATGACCTATTCCTTTCACAAGTATTTGACGACAGTCCACTCTGAAGGAGTTGTTCTCCAGATGTTTCATTTTTTTATATTTTTGTATCTGTGTAGTTCTATTATTCAAGGGATAATTTTACTCTCATTGTTAATGTTGATGCTCTAATTGTGGCATGCACGGCCAGCAGAACTCCTTCAAGTTGGCTTTGTGTGCATGTGTGTGTGTGTGTTTTGACATGTTCTCATGATTCTTTGACACAACAAAATGTTCATATCCACTTAGTACTTTTTGGCCCTTGCTCCAGCAGAGGAATCACATTAGTCCCAGTTCTTCATTAGTGGAGAATAGCATTTAGAGACCAAGATCTGAGAGGTAGGTGTGCCCATTGCTGTGAACATGTTGCTGCTTGTAGGCGCCTCTCAGAGAATATTATGAATATGTGTCTGTATGGATGAATACACATACATATATACAGGCATGCACATACCATTGAAATTTATATTTATTTCTAAATATATTTATGCATCTATTGAAAATGATGATTCATGCTCCTCACCTTCGATTCCAGTCCAGCACCATAGGTTTATTTTTAATGTTTTCCCTTTGCACATTTGTAACTACTTTCTCTGACAGTGGGAGACGTGACTTTTAATACCCTCAACATCTTTTCTTTTCTTTTGCTTTGCTGGGCATCAGATGAAGCCAGGGCTTTTCATACATGGTATGCCAGCACTCCGCCTCTGAACTACATCCTTAGGTTGCTGTATATATATTTGACTAATCTTAGTCACTGCTTCCATTCCCCACCCTCTTGTTCCCAAAATTCTTTTTAAAAAGTCAGGCTGCTACTCTTCTCTGCAAAGATGCCCTCTGGGCCACAGCAACAGCCCTGTGAGAAGATGCCTACATTCCACCAGGGCTCTGCCACCTTACACAATCTTCTTGATCCCTGTATGTTTGCATGGATATCACCTTCATTTTTCCTGAGGTTCAGTAGCCTTGCTGGGTTGTGACTATGCCAACTCCTTTATTGAACCCCTTTACTCCTTTGGGTTCTGAAATCTTGTGCCAGGATGGTAGGAAGGGAGAATGCTATGTCTTATAATTTTTCTATTGCTTTTCTTGATTTTCCCAACAAATTATAATGTCCTCTACAAATAATGATGGATTTTCCACGGGCTTTCTCATACTTCATCAAATTCCACTTGTAGGATAATGTTCACTAATGTGAAGATTGATAATATATTTTTTCTTACTTAATTGGAAATGTTTCTAGTATTTCAGTTTTGTGTGAACGTTAATAGTTGGTTGGAGATAGAGTTCCTTATATCAGGAATACAATGTTTCTTATTAATGAATATTGAATTTTATCAAATGCATTTTTGGCATATATTGAGAGGACAGTTGGACTTTACCCCTATGGTTTACTGACATAACCAGATAGATTAATAAACATCTTAATGTCAAAACTTTTCCACATTTTTAGAAATTGCACTACTTGTTTATGTCAACATCATTCTTAAACTACATGGTTAGATTTAATTTGATTATTTTTCAGTGATTTTTCAAATTTAATTGATTTTTTATTTATCTTTCTATCTTTTTCATGTTTTAGTATCAGGACTATACTAGTTTTGAAAAATAAATTGACTAGATATCTTTTCTAATTCATGCCTCAAAAGAGTTAAATAAAATCGAGATTATTTGATTTGAGGTAGCCTGCTTGTGGAGCATGAGGACATATGGCCACTTTGAAGGGAAGGAGTTCTATCTCTATGACAACTTTAAGCACTCCTTCCATTGTTAGAAATCTATTCAGACATTCCACTTTTTCCTAATAGCCTTTTAGCAATGTGTATTTTCATAGAAAATTATTTGTTTTATTGATATTCCAAATTTATTTTCAAAGAGAGTTGTGATGTTTAAAATGTCTTCTGTATTTATAATTATATTCCTTTTAAAAAATGTGTATTGTTGTGTGTCTCTTTCCCTTTTCTCTGTCTTTCTCACGTCTCTTTTTTCTGGCAATTCTACCATAGGTTTGTTGATTTCAGGACTTCGCACATTTTTCTGTCAAGGGCCAAGAGTCAGTGCACAGGCTTTGAGGGCCATATGGTCGCTATCAGAACTGTTCAACTCTGTTCTTGCCACACAAAAGCTGCCACAGACAGGACATAAATGAATGAGTGTGGTTGGGTTCCAGTAGAACTTTATTATAAATGCTGAAATTTGAATTTCATATCATTTTAATTTTCATATGTCATGAAATATTATCCTCCATCTTTCTCCCCAACTATTTAAAAATGTAGAAAACATTTTAACTTGAGTGTCAAACAAAAACAGGTGTCAGGCAGGATCTGGCCTGCAGTCCATAGTTTGCCAACCCCTCATCTATTTCATAGATTTGGGCAAGGAAGAAAAAAGCCCAAACAAACAAATGAAATAACACTTGAATTTGCTTATCATATCTATATCTAATTTTTTGTTCTCTAAATCACTTAAAAATTTAGTCATTCCTTCTGTCCACTCTTATTATTATGGATTGTTTTCTATCTTCTTGAACTTCGTTAGGTTTTCTTTTATTATGTTTCATGAATATTCAAGTATACAAAAATCTGTACGATAATATAACTACCAGTACGTCATCATTGTCTGGCTTAATAAGTAGGAGGGTACAAATGGGGAAAAAAAAAGACTTCTGTGTGGTCATGAGGCAGCCAGACTAACTTAAATACAGCCCCAGTGGAAACTGTTTTCCAAACCAGAGGATGCCTTGCGTTTTGAAAGATACCACTAAGCTAGGTAAACAGAAGGAATCAGCAGAAGGCTGAAACCATTTAAAATCAGGGACCTCAAAGGGTTTATCCAAAATGTCAAAGCAACTTCTGCCCCATGAGTGTTACTGGCCAACTCTGTGTTTGAGCCTCTGTTTCCATGTAGAAAGAGTACCAGGAGGGAAGGAATCTCCGAAGGGTGCTCAGAGCCGAGTGGGGGCTCCCATCGGGTCGGGGGGCTGTATCCTTAGGAAAGGTGAACACAATTAGAACAGCGGGACTTGAACTGGGCTCTGTGGGAGAAAGATAAATTCCCATGAGTATTTGCGCCTCTGTAACTTGTGGTTATGGTTCACACCCACTTGTAGCCTGAGTTCATATGCCTATGTGTTTGAAAAGCTGAAGGTAAGAATTTAATTTAAAGAGGTCTTAGGTTGATAACACTTTCAGGAGTTTGGCAGAAAGCAAATAAAAACCTGCCCCAACGTAATGCTACTTTGGGTAGGCCTAAAAACATTTCTACAAGGAACGTGGACTCGTGTTTTAAGGTGTCCAAAGGTAATAACAGAAATAACAAAGCTCAGCCTGAAGGTAGTGTGATGCTCAGATTTAAAATATAAAATAAATAGGTTTAATAAGGTTAAAATAGAAAAGACCAGCTTCCGCAGAAAACTCAACTCAACGTGGATCAAGGACCTAGGCATTAGACCAGAGACCCTGCATATACTAGAAGAAAATGTAGTCCCAAATCTCCATCATGTTGGCTTAGGAACTGAATTTCTCAACAAGACTCCTAAAGTGCAAGAACTAAAACCAAGAATCAATAAATGGGATGACATCAAACTAAAAAGCTTCTTCACTGCAAAGGAAATAATCAAGAACATAAACTGAGAGCCTATTGAATGGGAGAAAATTTTTGCCACCTGTACTCAGATAGGACATTAATTTCCAGGACATGCAAAGTACTGAAAAAGCTTAACACCAAAAGAACCAATAACTCAAACAAAAAAATGGGCAAAGGAACTGAACAGACACTTCACAGAAGAAGAAATATAATCAGTCAACAGATATATGAAAAAATGTTCAGCCTCTCTAGCAATTAGAGAAATGCAAATTAAAACTACACTGAAATTTCATCTCACTCCAGTTAAAATGACAGTTATCAAGAATACTAATAAAAATAAATGTTGGCAAGGATGTGGGGGGAAAGGTACACTCACATATTGGTGGTGGGACTGCACATTGGTTCAACCACTCTGGAAAACAGTTTGGAAATTTCTTAGAAAAGTTGGATTGGAACCAGCATTTGACCCAGTTATTCCACTTCTTGGCATATACCCAGAGGGCTTAAAATCAGCATACTATAGTACATAGCCACATCAATGTTTATAGCAGCTCAATTCATAATAGCTAAACTATGGAACCAACCTACGTGCCTTTCAACAGGTGAATGGATAAAGAAAATGTGATACATATACCCAATGGAATATTACTCAGCCACGAAGAAGAATGAAATTAGGGCATTTGCCAGTAAATGGATGGAACTGGAGACTATCATGCTAAGTAAAATAAGTCACTCCCAAAAAAACCAAAGGCCTAATGTTCTGTCTGATATGCAGATGCTGACTGACAATAGGTGGGTTTGGGTAGTGGCATTTATCAGATCAGACATGGCAGAATGGGGAAAAGGGAGGGGAGATGGGAATGGAAAGACAGTAGAATGAATCAGACAAAACTTTCCTATGTTCATATGTGAATACACAACCAGTGCAACTCCACATCATGTAGAACCACAGAAATGGGAAGTTATGCTTCAGGTATGTATGATATGTTAAAACACATTTGCTGTTATGTATATCTAAAAAGAACAATTTTTTTTAAAAAGACAGGCTTGAAATTCTGAAAATGGGGCACGATATTTAAAAAGTGACTTTGAAGATTTGAAAAAGTTCTAATGAAACACCACTAATGAAAATGTGATTGGATTTTTTTCAAGAGGTAAGGAACAAATTAGACAAAACTAAAGAGATTGAATTCATGAATAGAAGATACACTAAAAAGGTTATTCAAAATGGAACACAGAGAGAAACAAAGAAATGGAAAATGTGAAAGGGTGGCCAAGAGATTAAATACCTGAGAAATTTATATAGTTAGATGTATATATTATTTTTCAGTCCTAGAGGAAGATAATAGATGAGAGTGGATGAGGCAATATTTTAAAATAAAATGACTAAGAATTTCACTGAATTGTCAGGGAATACCAAGGTCTGAATCCAAGAAACCAACAATCCCAAGTCAAAGAAAAAAAATACAAAGACATCTTCACACAGTAATATAAATTCTGACATTCAAAGAGAATGACCAGTTAAAAAGGAGAGCTTGTTAATACAGAAATATAAATTAGACAGTTGAATTTCTAACCCCAACAATATAAAGTCGGAAGAAAGTGAGGTCTTCAGTGTGTTGAGAAGGACAAGCCGGCACAATAGTGTCTGAAGACTGAGAGGAAATGAGACCATTATCACTCATTTCAGATACAATAGTATCTCAGTTGGAAAAAGTAAGATGTGAAGAGGAATATGTGTAAAGATAATGGTAAATAGATACAATTTTATACACATAGATTTGTGGATCCATGTGTTTCTATTTTTTATAATTTAGAGGAGTTGAATGCTGAGCTCAAGTCTCCATCCTTGAGGGCAAGTTTCTCTTTCTTCAATTTTTTTTTATATAAATGTAATGCATGTTTGTTGCACAAAGTTGGAAAAGAAAAATAAATGTAAAATTGTTGTTATTTATCCATTGTTAATATTTTGATGTATTATTTATAGTTTTTACTTAATTAGATTCATATTGATTATATGATCCAACTTTTTTTGAATCACAGCTATAAAATAAGGGTTTTACTATGACATCAAGTGTTCTTTGGAAACATCACTTTATGCTGCTACTTAATATTCCATCTTTCTGTTGTATCATAATGTAGCTGAAACCAGTTAGATGCTCACCAGTCCCATTTCCTTTTTCTGAGCACAGATTGTTTTTCGTAGTCTTTCTGTCATTAATTTTGGGCCAGTAACTCTTCTGGCTGGTGAGAAGTATAGTTGCCCCTCAGTATCACTGGGAATTGGTTTCAGGACCTCTGGTGGATACCAAAATCTGTAGATCCTCAAGGGCCTTATATAAAATTGTGTAGTATTTCCATATAACCTACACACATCCTTTTTATATTTTAAAATCATCTCTAGATTACTTATAAAACCTGATAAAATATAAATGCTGTGTAAATAAATGTTATACTGTATTATGTAGGGGATAACAACAAGGGGAAAACGTGTACATGTCTAGTTCAAATGCATGTGTTTTTGATCTGTGGCTTGTTGAATTCATGGAAGTGGAGGCTTTAGATACAGAGGGCCAACTGTTTATGCAGAACCTAAGTATACGATCTCCAAACCAGGCCCTGACATACCTCCTGGTATTCTACTCTAGCTAATGGCTGGGCCTAATGGAGGGCTCTTGAAGCCCCATTAGTCTGCCTTGATTCAGAGTGTAAATTTCTTCCTACTGGTATCCACTTAGGAGTAGAGGAATGGGCCAGGCACAGTGGCACACACCTGCAATCTCAGCAGTTCGGGATGTTGAGACAGTAGCATCACAAGTTCAAAGCCAGCCTCAGCAAAAACGAGGCCCTAAGCAACACAGTAAGACCCTATCTCCAAATAAAATACAAAATAGGGCTAGGGATGTGACTCAGTGTCCTGGTGCCTCTGAGTTCAATCCCCAGGACCAAAACAAAAACAAAAACAAAGAAGTAGAGGGATGGACTCAGAGGACCTATGAATGAGGTATGGTAGAAGATAACATAAAAGAAATATCATTGAGGATAAATAACCAAAATAATAAGAAGTTTAAGCTGGGTGTGGTGGAGCATATCTGTAATCCCAGTGACTCAAGAGGCTGAGGCAGGAAGATAGCTAGTTTGAGGCCAGCCTGGGCAACTTAATGACACCCTGTCTCAAAATAAAATATAAAAAGAGCTGGAGATGTAGCTCAGTGAGAGTGACTGTGGGTTCACTACCCCAGTACTACCCCACCTCCCCGCCAAAAAAAAAAAATTGTGTTGTTGCTAATAAATTTTAGTTGAAAAATCCAGCTCTCTTTAGTTCAAGGAGCTACCTATTCATGGTTTATAATGATCATAACTTTTCCTGGACATACATAGCAGACATTTGAGAATAAGTGTTTGGTTAGCTTTTTCTGATACTTATTATTTCTTGATCTTTGCCATTTTACTGATTACTTTCAAATACTATTTTTATCTATCTATGAATTGGTTATATACTGCCTGCATATTATAAATATTTTCCAACTGTATGAATAGTTTTCATAATTTATGATGTATTTGATACTGATGCGTTGATTATTTTAAATCTTATGAAGTCAAACCTATTGGGGATTTTTGTGTGGTTGTTTCTTATTCCTTCTACTGAGTTTTTGCTTAGAACCTAGCCTGCCTTGAACAAACAAATTTTCTTTTGGACTTATTTTAAGTTCTAGATTAAGTTTTTACTTTGCCTGAAGTTTATTATGTCACAATTATGGGTTTGAAATTAACATTTCAAAACTGTGAAAATTATTGTACTATTTATTGATGCTTGTTGAGCAAGTGCTCATTACTGAACATACACTACTTGATCCTTAACACAATCCAATGAGGCAATACTGTTATTAGCATCCCATTGTGCTGAAGAAAAGGAAGCTAAGAATCTGTTCAGCATCTCTTCTGCAGTGACAGAGCTCTGAAGCGGGGGAGCTGGGATCTGAGCCTCAGTCACTGACTCCACACCACAGCCTGCGATCTGTACTGTGTCCTCATTGCACAGGTCCAAGGCTGACCTCTGTAAACTGAAGGTGATTCTTTCTTTATTGCACATAAATGCTTACATGAATTGGGGTCTGTTCGTGAGTTATCAGTTCTGTCCCACTCATCTCTCTGGCTCATGTGTTGTTTTCTCATCATTAAGTATTATTAATTCTCAAAAAAAATTATATTAAATGCCATTCTCCACTAAGTCTTTTAACATTTCCTCAACTAATTGCTGCTTCATCTTTCTTTGAATTTCAATTATGCCCTATTGACGTTTTTTTTTTAATTCATTCTTGGAAATTCTAATTCATTCTAATATTCTAATATCCATTTTATTTTATAAAATGCTTTTTTGCACACCTGTCTTAAATCCTTTACTAATCTGCAACCTTTTTAAAGACTTGGAGTATATATCTGAATCCTTTGCACTGTGATTTCCCACAGTTATTCAATAAATCATTATCTGATTTAATTTCTTTACAGTGGATTATATTGATAGAACTTAATTTATTTACACATATTATTATAGGGTCTACTGTGTGCCTTACCAACAACCTGGCACTATTACTGGCCCATTCTAAAGGTAGCGGAGCTGATTCAAGAGGGGGGCACCATCCCTTAGTGGTAGAATGAGAATTTGAGCTGGGATGGCTGGCTGGGGCAAGGATGTTCTCTTCACCATGCTGCATGCCCTGTTGGAGTATAGCGTATGGAGAAATGGGTGTATTTAAAATTGTTGAAGAGAACGCAAGGACTCTGCTCAGTTCAGGAGAACTAGTAAAATACAGGGAGGCTAGAGGAAGTGTAAAAACACTTAGGCAGAAGAGGCAGCTAGTGTGGAAAAAGCAGAAGCATGCCATTTGTGGAAAGCAACCAGATTTCAATGAAAGAAATCATGTAGCTTTGGGGGAAAATATGTAACCACGTCATATTTTAAATAAATTTTGATCCCATTTTTTCTTTATTTAATCTAAGAAGTTTAAAATTCTGCTTTTCCCTAGCATTGCAGTATCTTTTTTTCCCTTTACATACACAAGGGTGAAGACGGCAGAAGAATTTGCATATTGAGTTTAGCTTGCATTTTCCAGAGAGAGGTTATAGTAAATGGGGGAAATTAGGTTGTTCCAAATCTTTTTTCAAGACATAGAAGTAGATTATCTGGCTGCCACCACTCGTCACCATGCAGCTGCTCTCCTGTTCTGTTTGTCCTAAGCTCCTTCGAACTCTGCGGAAGTCAGATGGGAGGCAGAACATACTGGGAGGCAGGCTGGTTTAATAAGAATGAGGGGGCAGATTGAGCATCCAGCAAAGAGGCAGGCAGATCTTGTGGTGAAGTCCAACTTATACAAACTATTTCCTATTTGATATGCTAACACATTGTGGGAGCTCATCTCCCCTAATTCAAAAAGAAAAAAAAAAGCACCTTTTCATTTGAGCCTCAAAAATTTCCCCCAAGCCCCCTTTTTCCCCCAGAGTTTGACCTTTCTAAAGAGGTACTAAAACCATTCTATTTTTAAAAGGGGGAAGTCAGAGATATGTCAAGGAGTGAGAAAATGAAATTTTGCATCAGGCAAAATTTCTGTACAGATATTTCAGAAGGATTCATAATTCTATGGCTGTATACAAATGATCCATTTTGTTAATCTGAATTTCGAGGGTCATTAAAATTTTTTTTCTGTGCCCTGGAGTAGTTTATTACTTGGAGAGAGAGGAGAAAAAGCCAGTTTAAAACCAGGTAAGGGAAGAAAGCTGACAAAAACATAAATTAGAGGAAGAACTTAATTTAAAAAGTGTCAAAAAGGATAGATAGTCTTAGTTCAATAATAAAGCCTGGTTCAAGAGCCTTCTATCTTTAAATAAAGCGTTCAAGCACTCTATTACCTGTATACAACCAATCTTTGATTTCCAATCTAAGTCTATTTTTGCTTCTCGTGATTAGCATACAAATGTGAAAAAAAGAAAAAAAAAGTGGTTACATGCGTGACGATTAGGACATGCCTTTGCTTTAATGTCAGTGATTTGTCAGGCCGGAGGTGATGAAATGAATTGCTGCTTTGTAGGCTCCTTAGAGGTAAATCTTGTCCCAAAATGACTCCTATCCATCTCTTTTTATTTTCATTCTAAGTTCATCATACAAACTGCAAGCATATAAGCATATATTTGTTTTAAAAGAAATAAAGCACAATAGCATATAGCACCTGGCTAATATATGTGAGCAGGCAGAGAGATATGCTTGGCTCTTCTGGCAAGTATTGAGTAGTATTGAGTCCAAAGATTTAGCCTCAATCTAGGGTCTCAGCCATTCAAGAAAACTGTTGTGTGTAAGAGATGGAATGGTATAGTCTTACATTGGTCACTGACTCAAGGCAGAGATATACCTGAGGCTGAAAGAAGGAATCTCTTTTCATTTTTTGTCTGAGCATAGTATTGAAAGTTACTACTGTCTCCTAGACTTCATTAAAACAGAATTTTATTTACTTTTTCATTAGCAGAGGTTAAGCCTGTCAGACCAGTGTTTCTTCTCAGTCTTTTCCAGAGTCCTCTTTGAAGGATTAGTCCCTGTGTGTGAGGGGCTCTGATTTGCAACCCACTGCCTGAGCTGTGCCAAGACAGCAAGTTCCTGGGGGCTTTGGTCCCCTTGTGAAAGGCCTTGTAGAAATAGAGGTTAGATGGCGGCTTCTGTGGCTGCTGACGGATGGCCCCATTTACATCAAAGGCAGTTATTATGCATGAAACCACTCAAGCATCATTTGTTTCAGGGAGTTCAACCAGTCAATTTTTCAGTTCCTTTCTGGTTCAGGGTCAGAAGTGAATGAAGGATCTCAGGTTGCCTTCATCTTGGGCCAATGATGCTTCTCACCTTATTCATAGCAAATTCATTTAAAGAGTATCCCACTTACAAACTTTGTGAAGTTATCCTTTCCCTGTGCCTCACAGAGGACACGGGAAGCTCTTATAGGGCTGGAACTCCTGTATGCATTGCATATGAATCCACCAAAACAGATAAGCTGTGCCCAGGATTCACTAGATACTCGAAGTCATAAACCTGTAAGCCAGGTGGAGCAGGAAGGTAGCCACCATATGCAAATGCACATGGAAAACCAGGCTATGGGCCACTGCTCAAAAACCCATGTCAGCTTCAAGTGTCACTTGAGTCTGAACTTAATGGAAGTGATTTTTCTCCACTTGGAGATAAGGTCTCAGATTCAATCCCAGGACAAGAAATGATAGATATGGCCTTGGAACACCCCTCAAAAGATTACTAATTTTTATGCAGTGCTTTATAGTTTAACAATGATGTATTATTTATAAATATTATATTATTTAATCTGCATATTAACTATAGTAGGAAGTTTTTCTTCCACTTATCAGTGAGGAAACTGAGTCTCTGACAAATGTAATTAAATTTCATAGAGATAGTAAAAGAAGCAAATATAGCAGAATTTTTAAGAAATGGTTAATGTCTCCATGTAAAAAAATCAGCAAGAGTCACATTCTGGATGCAAGAAATTAGAGGGCAAATTGTTACAAATGTTATGCTGGCTACTGATCCAAGTGACAAAAACACTGAAATAAAAGCATCACTTTTACTTTAATCTTTGAGCTCAGAGCAGAAGAAAATTATTTTAACACTAAGCCGGTAGCAGAGGACATCCTTAGCACTAAGCACGCATTCTCTCAGTCACCCATCACAATGTCACGTATTGTATGTGCGCCACTCCATGCTGACTTTCTCCCTTTCTTCCGGATCAGTCATTGTAGCCAGCTCTGGTCCACGGGGCAGTGCCGGGGACTCCTCTGCACCACCCAGCCAGGCCTGCAGAACAGAGTGCCAGGCTTTGTCTTTGACTCGCAGCTTTATCCCCTTCCCTATAGCTTTTAGTAACACTCTGAAGAATCATGAAAGTAAGATAAAAAACCCAAACCTTCCTACATAATGTAGCAGAACCGAGGCTTTTGGAACTTCACACATGTAGCAAAACCATATTTGGGGAGATTCATCTGGATATATAAACATCTACCCACATAGAATTCAAGGTCCAGATTGACAGCACCTTCTAACCTTCTACAGATACAGTTGAGGCCATCATAGGACAATATTTAATTTGACAAATTCTGTGTGTTTATTTGTTCATAGGAAAGAGGCCAGAATAACTTCATTATATACAGATTCCATATCTGAAATTTTCAACTGTTAATTTGAAAGAATGAGACAGAATTGATTGACAGCCTAATTTCTAAGCATTAGTGTCTTAGTATTACAAAGCCAAGGCTTTGTGTTTGTTTGCTTGTGGAATGAAGAATTGTAGATGAGTCCCATCATTTAAAAATACTCAATTGTAAACATGAATAAAAGTAAAAAAACAATTAAACTCAATAGACATGCATTGGAGTTAAATGCCTTCTTCCGTATTCCCAGGGACCACTGAGGGGAAGGCTGAGCCAAGATTTTTCCCTATAGAATGGTGTGTCAGTAGCTGATTCATTTTATGTTAATAATATGCTATAGTCCAGGGTGTGATGATTCTGTTTGATAGGCAAACACCTGAGACTATTTAAGGCATTAAGTGCATATACTTCTAAGAAATGTCTTCTGGTGTCTCCACATCTCCTAGCAGAAATTTTATTTGCACAGAATATATTTAATCAAACATTTCTTCCATTGATACGCACACACGCACAAAATGTAACCAGTTCTATTTGTCTTAGTACTGTTATATGATGTAGTACCATCTGGCATCCAAACACCAGCACTTCTTACATCAATGCAATTCTGTGTGTAAGTGAAGTGACACTGTGTTATTAAAGCATATAAATAGGTAGTTCTTGAGCACTGTGCAGAAATAAATGTATTTTTTCAGCATTAATTCATGGAATGTTAAAAGTGGTATCAGTGAGCATATCTAAGTTTTTCAAGTTAAATACTTTTTTCTCACAGAAGACTTACTAATACCTACTTTAGAAATTTTCAAAGTCAAGTTTATGTAAACTTTTATCCATTATAAGAGTACTCTGAAAGAATAGAGGAAGTATCTATTAATGAAACTGAAAAGAGAATTTGAGAGAAGATGTAATACATTAAGAGTTTTTTCTAAATTCAAAGATGAAAATATAGAAATATATTTTGGGAAAAAAATATCAGTCCTAAGTCTTTAAAGTGAACTAATCCATATGGATTAACTTTGATGTGAAGACCTCATCAATTGTATTATTAAATTAGTCTCCTGAAGAGAACTACTTCGAGATCACTTCAATGTTAAACTTGACGGTTAAAACTTCTATACTAAAGGTGGTAGGAGATTCATTTTGCTTTTTAAAAACAAACAACAAAATAATCCTTAACCTTTAGTTGGTGTCTCAATAAACTGATGGGGTTGTATGCCTTGCCAGCTCCTAGCCAGCCACTTTGGGCTCTGGGTAGAATAAGCTCAGAGGCAGCATGAATGACCCACTTCCTAGGGAAAATTGTAGACACCAAAACATTAAGCTCATTCAGCAAATGTTTGGTGACACTAGGTGTCCACCACTGGGGACATGGCAGTGAACAAGGCTGACTGTACCTTTCTTCTTCTGGAGCTTATACTGTAATGGGACTTTAATGGGAAAGGGGACTATAAAGTGAGCATTGAGTACCAGGCAGCAATGAGTACTATGATGGGAGTCAACTGTGTTCCAGTGGGGACACAGGCATGGGGGTTTCACTGAAGGGGTGCTTTCTAAGTTGGTGATGGACAGTTACCAGTTACCAGCTCCCAGAACATAGCTCAGTGTTCGTCCAAGAGAATGGTCGGTACAGAGCCCTACAGTAGAAACAAAGTAGAGAACACAGATAAGGTAGTTATGAAGACATTAGGGAGAAAAGCCCAGGAATTCATGAAGTCCTGTGTTAGATAAACCTGACCTAACCTGGCTGGTGGGGAGCAGATGGTAGTGGAGATCAGGTGTTGGTGAAGACTTCCTGGAGCTGGATTCTGTTGGGTAAAAGGGAGATGATGACTAATGCAGAGGGTATAGAAGGCCTTCTACATCTGGTGCTTATTAAACAGTTATTTTATGCAGTTAGTACATAAAACAAAAAGTAGAGTCCTGGCTTTAGTCCTTCTTTTTGGTTTCCTCCTCAAGTAATGATAATTAGAGTTGTAATTGATATTGCTTTAAAAAGAATGTAAAACATGATTAGTTCTGTGGCTATAAATGCTATAATTTAAAATATTTGCTAAAAAAATAATATTTAGGGACTGGGATACAGGTCAGTGGTAGAGCACTTGCTTAGCATGTGGTAAAACTTGGATTCAATCCCCAACAATGAATGACTATATGTATATATATATACACACACACACACACACATATATATATAATATTACAATGATGAGCTTTTTGAATTTTTGATTCTTTAAAAAAAATGATGTTGGCTTGCCATAATTATTTAGAGTAATAATCAGGTCATTAATATTAAAAAGTGGCTGATAACCAGTTGGAAAAAAAGATTAGTAGCCAAAGATTATGACCAGTCTTAGGGACACATTGAGGAATAAAACTCAATATCCCTGCCTTCTACAAGATGACTGATCTGATTTTAAATTCATGACCATACCTCAGCCCTGATTCTGAATAGCTATTACACTATGTTACCCTTGTTTGTTTAACTTTCTACTGAGATAACTATTCCATATCTTTTCTGGTCTTCTCAAACTTCCACAATTCATCCTCCATCCTTATTCTTAGATGATCAATTTTACTAAGAAAATGCAACTCTCAGAAGAGAGCTCCAGTAAGTTCCAATCCACACACCTTTCAGGGACTGTGATATTCACTTTGTTTTCCTGCCAGAATTGTCAGTGCTCCTATCAAACCCCCACCCCCGCCATTAAGTCCCATTCCTAGGGCTCCTGGGTATTACCTCACTCTAATCATTCTCCCATTCTTTCTCCTACATTGATTTCCCCCTTTCTCTTGGATCATGTCCATTAGCATAGAAACATCCTGTCACTCCTTCCTCCTTTATAATAGTTTGACAAATTCTTTTGACTGTTCTTCTTCCTTTGGTTTTTGACATACTTCTCTGTTTCCTTTCTAACAAACTTTCTCAATTCTAACAAAATTTTAGCAGTTCTCCCTTGACCCAATCCCTCTCCTCTTCTCACAGAATTGATTCCCCACTCTATGGAAACTGCTCTCGTGAGGGCCAACAGTGGCTTTAATGTTCCTATCTCCAGTGGTCAAATCTCGGTTTCCCCTTTACTTTAAATGCCATCACTAGAGTGCCAGTCCTCACATTCATATCTCCCCCTATTATGGTTTGGGTCTGGAATGTCCCTGCAAAGGTCATGTGTTGAAAAATTTTTCCCTAATGCAGCGATGTTCAGGGGTGGAGTTTTGGGGAAGTGAATGGATCATGAAGACTGTCAATGGTTAGTCCATGTGATGGATTAATAATATTAATAATATGAATGGACCATTGCAAAGGGTTGAAAACCATGGGCAGACAGGCAGGAAGTCACTGGAGGTATGCTCTTGGGGACTATATCTTGTCCCTGGCCCCTTCCTTGTGCGCTCTCTCTTTCTTTCTCTACTTGCTGGTTTTCATGTACTGAGCAACATTCTTCTAGCATGCCTTTTACAATGTTGTTCTGCCTTATTTGGGGCCCAGAAAAATGTAACCAGCTGACTATGGACTTGAAACCTCTGAAACCATGAATCAAAATAATTATTTTCTCCCTGAAGTTGTTTGGGTCAAGTACTTTTGTCAAAGTCATGGAAAGCTGACTAAGACACTCCTTTTCCAGATCTGTAAACTCTTAAATGAAACCTTAACATCTTTGTTTCATGTCTGATAAACACTTGGATCATAATTTGCCAAACAAGAGCTTCTTATCTTTGTCCTCAAAGTATCTTCCTGTCCAGTTTATGGTAGTTCTGTCCATCTCATTATCAAGCCAGAAACTTTAAAGCCATTCTTCACTTCCCTCTTTCTCTATTTTTCCATTTCTTTTTTTTTTTTTATTTACTTATTGATTCATTGAACACAAATGGAGTACAGCTATTGTTTCACTGGTTGTACACAAAGTAGAGTCACACCATCTGTGCATTCATGCATGTACACAGGGCAATGGTATCTGTCACACATTCTGTTATTAATTTTACCCCCCACCCGCCCCCACCCCTCCCTTCCCTCTATGCTAGCTATCTTTCCTCCATTCTTGCCA
>JAJEJO010005232.1:96730-112186 GCA_020662805.1 Glaucomys volans
CACACACACACACACACACACACACACAGAAGCTCTGTCAGGCTCTATCATTTTTCCCTCATCCAAACTGTGACCACCTCTTGCTTGGGTTATACCCTTTTAATCAGTTTTCCTGCTTTTTCTGTTATTTTCTTACAGACTCTTCACAGCCCAGTAGCCAGAGCACTTTTTGAAAGCCTCCTTAAATATGCCCAATCTCCTGGCCAAATTTATCATCTCTTTGGGTGTAAAGGTCAGTTTCTTAAAATCCCAAACCTTACACATCATCCACCTATTCACAACCCCAGACATACCATGCACATTGTTTCCTGAGTATCTTCACTTGCTTCTACCCTGTCTATGTGGCAGATGATATAGGAGCCCCATCCTCACCTGAGAATGAACTACTCCAGAGGCACTACAGCTCTGGAGAACAGTATTGGCATATCAGGATAGATTATATTTTGGGTAGATTATTTGTTATGGCTTGGATATGGGGCGTCTCCCCAAAAGCTCTAGTGTGAGACAATACAAGGTTTAGAGTAGAAATGATTGGGTTGTGAGAGCCTCAACCCAATCAATGCATTAATCCCCTGATGGGATCAACTTAGTGGTAACTGTAGGCAGGTACAGAGGAGGTGGGCAGGTGGCTGGAGGAGGTGGATCACTTGGGGCCTGCCTTTGGGGCATGTATTTTGTATTTGGCAAGTAGAGCCTCTCTCTCTTCTCCCTGATTATCATGTCAGCCATTCCCTCTGCCATACTCTTCAGCCATGATGTTCTGCTTTACCTTGAGCTCTGAAGAATGGAGACCTCTGAAACCATGAGCCCCCAAAACTTTTCCTCCCCTAAGATTGTTCTTGTTGGGTCTTTTGGTCACAGAAGCAAGAAAGCTGATTAAAACATTATTAAGTAAACTTACTGATATTTTGTATAGGATTTTGCTTCTATATTCACAAGTAAGATTATTCTGGAATTTGTCCAGTTTTATTCTTTTTTCTTACTGATTTTGTTAAGCTTGACCTCATAAAATGAATTCCAGTGTTGCCTCTTTGTTCTCATATGACTTTGCTTATGATTGGAATCATGTTTGTTAATGCTCTTCTAGCATTCATTTGCTAAACTTTCTGAAACTACTTGTTTGTTTTATAGTAGAAAATTTTATGCACCATTTCAACTTAATTAATGATCTGAGACCATTAGAAAATTTATATTATTCTGAGTTGGGCTAATTTCTTCAGAGGAACTTGTTTGTTCCTCCAGTCTTCACATACAAAGTTGTTCATATTATATGTTATATAATATACATATTATATATTCCCGTTGTTTTATGAGTAGTCCCCCTTTCATTTCTAATAATTATTTGTACTATTATTCTTTTTTGATCATTTTCATCTGACTTTGATCTCTTTTATCTTTTTTTGTTTTTTTTTTTTTTGGTACCAGGGATTGAACTCAGGGGCACTACTTAAATGCTGAGCCACATTCCAGCCCTTTTTATTTTTCATTTTGAGACATGGTCTCACTAAGTTATTCAGGGCCTTGCTAAGTTGATGAGCCTAGCTTTGAACTTGTGACACTCCTGCCTCAGCCTCTTGAGCCACTGGGATTACAGGCATGCACCTCTGTGCCGGGCTCTCTCGTTTCTTTTTACGTGAGTCCTTTTGAACCTTTTTTGACTTGGTCAGACCCCTCAATTTTACCTTGGCTTTCTATTACTTCCTTAACTTTTATTTATTTATTTATGGTACCAGTGATTGAACCTAGGGGCACTTAACCTCTGTGCTACATCTCCAGCCCATTTTATTTAATTATTGAAACAGGGTTTCACTAAATTGCTGAGGGCCTCACTAGATTGCTGAGGCTGGCCATGGACTTGCAATCCCCCTCCTGCCACCTCCCGAGCCTCTGAGATTACAGGTGTGTGCCACTGTGCCCGGTCCTTAACTTTTCTTTATGATTATTTCATTTGTTTGTTTTGTAATTTCTTAAACTGCCTGTTTAGCTCATTATTTTTCAGATTTTCTTATTTTACATAAAAATTACACATACATTTAAGGCTAGGCATGACATCTAAGTTGATAAGCATTTTCTATATCCCACGGGTTTTAATGCCTAATGTTTTGGTTATCTTTCTGTAAAACCATTTTCTGATTGCCATAAACTCATAAATCATTTAGAAGCATTTTAACTCTTAACTTCCTAGGTTATGTTTTTCTTTTAAGTTACTCTTGTTATTGATTTCTAACTTAATTTTGGCTTAGAGAGCATGCTGTCTATGCTGTTGTTTGAAATTATTTGCCACATATAGTCATTTTCATAAATGTATGTTATTTATTTATTTATGGTACCAGGGGTTAAACCCAGGGGTGCTTAACCACTGGGTCACTTCCCTGGCCTTTAAAATTTTCTTAAAAATTTTGAGACAGGGTTCCTTAGGGCCACATTAAGTTGCTGAGGCTGGCTTTGAACTTGTGATCCTCCTGCCTTAGCCTCCTAAGCCACTAGGATTACAGGCATGTACCACCATGCTTCGCTAATATATGTATTTAATGACTGCTGGGTTTGATAAATCTATTAGCTCAAGTTTGTGTACTCTTATATCATCTGCAACCTTACTGAATTTTGTCTGATTTATCAGTCAGTTATTGAGGGAATTAAACTTTATGATAGTAGATTAGACCATTTTTATTAGAGTTCTCTTAATTTTTGCTTTACATGTTTTGAGATTATATCATTAGATGCTTACAAGTCTAGAATTGTTATGTGTTCCTGGTAAATTGAAAATTTGACCACTCTATAAGGACTCAAGTAAGATCATTAATAATTATGTGTTTGAATTATTTTTGTTACCTAATCTTATGGTTTAACTTTGCTTTTCATCTTCTTTGTTGTCTTATTTTGAACAAAGTTATTATTCTTCGATCAATATTTCACTTCCTTTTTACTGATTACTCTAGAAATTTTCATGTGCATGTTTTACCTAATGAGTTTAAAATTAGTCAATACCTGAACAATTCTCTGTGAACTTCTTTAACTCAACCATACCTCTTCTGACTCCTAGACTATTTTTAAAGGTTAGTAATTCTTCTCCAAGTCAAAGAATGTCTGTTTAATTCATATCACCCCTCTTCTCTATATTCTGGCTTTCTTAGGTCAGGAAGTCATTTTGGATGCTTGGTTTCTTTCTGAAATGCATTCTTGAGAAGCCTCCTTTTTGCGAGGGTGTGTTTGTAGTGGTCTTTCAGCTTGTGTTTATCTGAAACTGGCTTACTTTTCCTGCCATTTTTGAAGATAGAATTGCTCACCCTACATCTCTAGCTTAAAGACTCTTTTTCCTTAATTTCTCCTCACTTAAGATATGCTAATCTTCTGACCAACCCCTGGCTGGCATTTTTGTTGGGGAAAAGGCACCTGTCAGTTCACTATATTTCCTTTCCAGTAATCCCTGTTTTCAAATATGAATGTTTATTTACCAAGTATTCTTTATCTTTGCCATATTGTATGCAAGGCATAGATCTTGTTTTATTTATTCTTGCTGGAATTCATTGTGATTCAGAAATGTGAGGAAATGTTCATTCAATTTCTCACTATGTGTTGCAGTCCCAGATTCTTCCTAATAGTTCTTTTTTGGATTTTTGTTAATTGTACGTTAGGCTTTCTCATTCTACCCTCCATCTCCTTTTATCACTTTAACATTTTAATCTCTCTTTTTGCTACAGTCCAAGTAATTTCTTCAGGTCTGTCTCCTCATTCTTCAAATGCACAACATTCTTATTTTATTTGTAATATTTTTCATTTCATGATGTTATTCTTAAGTCTTTACCAAATCTGCTGGTAATTTTTTATAGTTTCCTATTGGTTAATCATAGATTAGATTATTTATTGTTTTAACTGTGCTAAATATTTTTATATTTTATAATGATTATTTCTGTAATTTTCAACCTTTATGTGTCTGATGCTATTGTCTTTTGTCTTCTGTTGCTGTCTCTCACTTATGTGTTCAGTTTCTTTGTGGAAAGGAGGTACTGGAGATTGAGCCCACAGGTGCTCTACCACTGAGCTACATCACCAGTCCTTTTTATTTTTTGTTTTGAGACAGGGTCTCCCTTAGTTGCTGAGGCCGGTCTTGAACTTGTGATTCTCCTGCCTCAATCTCCCAAGCTGGTCCACCACTGCACCCAGTGCATTTGTTCATTTTAAAACAGTACTCATTTTGTTTGTTTTTAAGGGATGGTTCATGCATATGCACTGGAGCCTTACCTGTGGGGATTCTTTGAGGATTAATTAAAGGTCTGCTTCTTCCAAAAAAATTGTGTTTGCTCCTACTAGAATGCAAACCAGACCACTTTTAACTAAATTATATTTTTTAATATTTTTAGTTGTGGATGTATTTTATTTATTTTTATGTGGTGCTGAATATCAAACCCAGTGCCACACAACTGCTAGGCAAGTGCTCTGCCACTGAGCTACATCCCTAGCCCTGAACTAAATTCTTAACTTAGCTTTGGTGGGGGGCACAATACAGGTGAATTCTAGTGTCAGTTCCATGTGAGGGGCTAATTATTGTTACAAGATACTATTATCATTTGAAGATGGGATTTTCACTCTGCTTATCTAGGTAGGTGATATTTCATCTTCTCCCAAGGCATGCAATTTTCTCTCAGTTATCCTTGGTGGGCATTCTTTTTAGTTCTTTCTTCATCATGGGCCTTTCTTGCCATCGATCTAGGCTTCCCAAAGGGTAGGAGGTGGTCTATACAAATCTTTCCAATTAGTGTGGGCTTAGGCTTTGTTTTCATTCTCTTTGTATGGGTGACTGAAATCAGAGCTTCAGAGAACCAGAAATTGGCAAATGTCCTTAACATGTATGGTCAACATCTTCTCTTGCTTCCATATATATACTACTTACTTGCCATTTAATCATTTTGCCTGTGTTTAAAATATTCTATATTTTTCTTTTTAATGGAAAGGTGTTATTTTTTGCACCATTGACTCAACATATTGACAGCAAATGAAAGAACCATTAAACCTTATCTTCTTCTATGAAAAAATTCTTTCCAGAACTTATGAAGCCAGAGTACAATCACAATGCTTATTCCTGCCCTAAAATCAGTAGAATGCAATCAGCATTTAGATTAAAATCTATATCCTTGAGCTCAAAATAAGTAATCCAGAATTTGTGGCAGTCAGTCATTAGTAGATGAAGTCTATCTCCCGGAACACATTGTCTCTTTTTTAAAAATAATCAATTTTATAATATATTGAGTCTATATATTGTACAAAGCCCGGTGGTGTGTTATATTCACTTCAACTACCTGTTAAATGCATTATAGTAGGTCTCAATAATGGAATTGCTATCAATTTTATGTGTTCTGAGTATTGCTGATATATCACTGATGGTATGGCTAAGCATCTATGAATATTTTTTATGTGTATGGTACTGAAGATTGAACCCAGGAGTGTTCTATTTCTGAGGTACATTCCCCAGCCCTTTTTGTTTTATTTTGAGACAGGGTCTCTCTAAGTTGCCTAGACTGACATGGAACTTCCTCCTGTCTAAATCTCCAGCTACTTGGCTGGAGTTGCTGTAATGTACCTCCTTGCTAGCATCTACTAAAATTGTTTCTGTTTTGAAGTTCTAACTTGTTAGTTAGAACTGAATACAGTATTTTATTTAACATGTTTTAAAAAGCATATTCCTTACTATTTCTTGTATGTGTGTATATATATATATATATACACACACACACATACATATACTCAAATCCACAAGCATAGATAAAATGATATTTAGTATATTTCTGAAGTTTAAGAACATTATGAGATGGGGCACCTTTTCTCAGTTTGAAATCTTTACATTGCAGTGGAAGAAAGTACTACATTCTGCTGTTCTGGTTATTATTTTATAATAGGATAAACAAAAGATTCATGATTTGCGTGGCTCAAAGCCAGAGGAACTTGAGTTGGGTTGCAATGTTGCTGAGAAACCTAACTCAAGATGAGCCAGAAAGAAATTTGATGTGTCTTTTGCTAACTACTTTTTTTTTTTTTTTTTTTTTTTTTTTTGCGGTGCTGGGAAGTGAACCCAGGGCCTTGTGCTTGCAAGGCAGGCACTCTACCAACTGAACTATATCCCCAGCCCTAACCTCTTTTTCATATGCAGAAAATGTTAAACTGCTCTTCTAACGATGTTCAGTCCCTCACTACCCTATACCTTCATCTCTCATTCAGATGCTCTCTGATCTAAAAGACCTCTAATATAGCCACACATTTGAAATTTTTTAGCTTTGGACATAATCTCAGCAAATAACCATTTGTTCTCCACTCTCAAGACAGATTCTGTAATTCCCTATAGGGTAAAGGGTGTGGTTTGGTTTTGCTGACGGGATCTGAGCTGATGATTGTGGGGGCCTTGAAGGTGCACTGTGTGAGAAGAACCTGGAGGAGGGGATGGGAAGGGTACAAGTCTGAACTAGGGCAAAGCCTTGGCTGCCTGTCACAAAATGTAGGATCCTGGAAAGTGGAAGATGATTTACCTAAAATATCTGGGAAAATAGCTTTGTTTGGGGGTTTCTTGGAGGTCACTGTGTTGAGAGGGATGTGAGTGTATGTATTACATAATATGTGTGGTTTACAAGGCATATAGCATCTGTGTATATGTATGAGGTGTACAGTATGTATGGTGTGCAGTATGTGTGTGATATACAGATAGTGTGTGATACATGTGTGCATGTGTGCTTGTGTACATTGTGGTGTGATATTTGGTTATGTGGTATAGTGTGCATTGTGGTGTTTGTTGTGTGTATATGGCATATGTGTACATGCATGTGTGGTGTTTGTGTACATGTTGTAGGTATGTGTGGGGGTTGATATATATGTGTGCCTATGTGGTGTTTGTCCATGTGGTGTGTGTGTGGGGGTGTTTTCATGTGAGCTATGTGTAGTGTAGTGTTGTGTTTGTACATGTTTAGGTATGTGTGTGTGGTTCAGTGTGTGTGTGTATGATATGTGCGTATGTCTGTGGTGTGTGTGTATATGGGTGTATGTGTTGTGTAGCTGTGTGGTATGGTATGTGTGTGTCTCTGTGCATACCTGTGGTGTGTATATGTGTAATGTAGTGTTTGTGTATGCATATTCATGGATTTGCTCTTGAACAGGGCTCACAGCTTTTATCATTTTCACAAAATGGTTTGTGATGCCTCCTCCTAAAAATATTAAATGATTTATTTTTAACAGTCTCATCTTACAGATAAGTCTGTGTAGTTTCTAGAAAGCATAGCATATTTTCTATAACTCCTCCAACTTTTTAGTTAGAAGGATAATAACTTACCCCAGATAAGCATCTACTTGCTCTGTACTTGCAATTCAGTAATGAGGAAATGATCATTGTTTGGACTTTCAGACATGATGGATTGAATTTGGCAGAGCTTGATGATATGACATACCAAATGTGCTGAGGTAAATTGCTTCAAAGTTGATAAACTGAAACAAATGAATTTAAACTTGAACTGAACTTTAACAAAAATCATCTGTCTCGTTTTAGTTATAATTCATTTTTAAAAGGATAAAATAGACAACATTGTAATATAGGCAATAGAAAACAATGCAATTCCTATTCACAAGGTCAATAGCTTTTATTTACTCATACAGTTTCCCTAATTCCAGGATCAAGATCAAGATTTAGTCTAAGTTTTTACTTGCAGAAAAAAAAAACACAGAATCTTCTCTCATTAAATTATTTTTTAGTATTTGAATTTATCTGCATTTAAATTTTTTATCAGCTAATATATAGGATGTTGACCTTCTATTTATCACACAGAAACCAAACCTGCCAATGCTGATAAATTTTCAGTCTGGGGGGATATATTAACATGTTCAGTAAAAGAACATCAGGTTCAAAATATAAAGATCTGTGTTTGGGCTTCGCTAAAGGTAAAAATGTAAGCAGTTTTTTTATGTATTTCCCCTTACTTAGACAAGTAAGAATATGAAATTTAAACAAAATATCATTCTTTCATAAATAAATAGCTTTCAATGAAGTAAAAAATTGGGAAAAAGTGAAAAAGACCAATTATGAGATCATGATATTAGCTGTCTTTTACAGACTTCAAAGCATGGCTGAAGTTTGGATGAATTTTAAAACTTGGCTTGTTATTTGTTAATGTGGGGGTTTCATAGAAATGAATTTATTACATATCAAAATGACATGTAATAAATCAATTTCAAGGGACCCCCCATATTAACTCAACATTACTATGAGTCCAGGTCAGTTTATATTTAAGGTGTTGAAGAAAATCAAGCAAATTTAGCTCCATCCCTTCTGCCTCCCACTTATTAATAACACTGGAAAATGACCTATTTTTTACAGATAAAAAATATTTTGCTACTGAAACCCCACAAAACTCTTCTTTTTTTCTATTTCTCTTAAACTCATTAATGGAATTTTACTTTTGAAAGAACTGACTTCTGGAAGCTAAGTTTGCAGGTAAAGGAAATATGCTTTTTACATATAAATAAATATTTACATGCATGCATATATTTTTATATTTAATACACATATATACATATGTATGTTTTATCCTCATATGTATTTTAAGTTAATCTTTTTTGATACATTTTCTTCTAAAGGAATGTTGTCTAGTACCTAAATATCAATCATTACCTTTCAGAAGTGAATGTATAGAATCAGCTACTTAGTGTGATTGATACATTTCCATATTTTAATGTAAATTATTTTCAACCTGTCTATTAATAGTTGACTTATTCTTCTTGAGCTTCAAGAAAGGACTTCAAGTTATCTGGTGTAAGTCAAGAACTGTTATTTCTATGGAGAGGATACACAGATGTGTCACAATTTAAAAGAAATTCACTTAAGAGTAATGTCAGTGGGTGATAGAACTTCTAACCTCATCTGCAGCATTGTGGAATAAAATGTATGAGAAATATAGTATTCATAATTAAGATTTTAATGAATTGCCTTGTTAATCCATACACTGTATGCATGTTGCAACATTTTCTAGGCTTAATTAGTGTACTTGATGATTATGTTTATTTTCTGATATACACACTGATTAAGCATTGTCCACACACTGCAGCTTGAAACAAGATCAGTCTGTAAAGTAGTACCTAGTCATCTAACTGGGGACTCAAATGCAAATAGAGCAACTTATGTACAATTAAATTAGTTCTAATAGAACCCAGTGTCACATTATAAACAGTGTTCTCTTGTAAAAGAAAAGGACTTGTGGTGATAGATCTTTATATCCTTTTGTGCTGAAAAACCTGGATGCATATGATGTCAGAGTCGAACTGCAACTCTTAGGCATAAGGATTTGTGGAGTATTTTGAGTTAAATCATTCTATTGTGCTCTAAAAAAGCAACTCATTTTGCTTTTATGGCATTTGGGAGAGTCAGTGCCAGGTTTCAGTGCTTTTCATTATGATCTCCTATGAATTACAAGTTGTGAATTTTATTCTGTTTTGTTGAAATTCTCCAGAGAGTTTTATATTATATATTTATATTTTTTATATTTAAATTAAATTCATTCCAATAAACACTTATTGACCACGTGTTAATATAAATTGGGCTCAGCCTGTCCTCTTCCTCCATAATTCTCAGATTAGATTTCAGCTCAAGTTGGTGTTAGATGGATGTCACAGAAGGAATCATACTATAGCTTCACTTAGATGTGGATGTTATATGAGAAGTTCAGATGGACTTTTTGGGTCTTTTCAGAATATTTCCATAGTTTTTTAAAAAACAGATATAATCTCTTTTTTTAAAAAATTGTGCTGGGAACACTTCACATGAGATTCACCTTCTTCCTAGATTTATAGTGTGCGATACATTATCCTTGACCTTAGATAATGTTATAGAGAGATCCCTAGAGTATATTCATCCAGCTTGACTGAAACTTTACACCCACGGACCAACCCTTGAACTATCCCTTGATTCTAGGAATTTGACTATTCCAGATAATCTTGAATAAGTGAAATACAATATTTGCCTTTCTGTGACTGGCTTATTTCACTTAGCAAAATATCTCCTTACTCATGTGTTTGTTGTAGGATTTTCTTTTTAAGGCTGAACAGTATTCCATTTGTGTCTATATCTGTGTGTGTGTGTGTGTGTGTGTGTGTGTGTGTGGTTATGCATATATCATATACCACATTTCCTTTATCCATTCTTCTGTTGATGGACATTTAGGTTGTTACCACATCTTAATTTTTGTTTTTCAGAACAACCCAGTCCTAGTGTGTGAAGAACAGCCCCGAGACTGAAGAGAGACAGACAGATTTTAGGATTACATAGAGTACTATTTATTGAGGATCTTTCTGATGAAAGTGTGGTCTTGGGCAGCAGCAAGACCAGTTGAATCACTGCAGTTTGGATCAGAAAGAGGAATGTATTTATGGGTTAGGACAGAAGCAACTTTATCCTCATTGGAATTGTACCTGGTTATCTTCAAGTATCTCTAACAGGCATATCCCTAGAGCCAGGGTATGGTTGTAAAGCTCCACATACCACTGTAATGGTTTTGTCTATTGATAATATGCTGAGAACCTAAGCAGAAAAAACTGTCTAGTGTTACTCAGGGGTAATCATGGCAGTTAAAACTCAAGATGGCTGTAGCCATGTCAAACTGTGTCTGTACTTAATTCAGTGAACACAGGAGTGCTCTTAGAGATTGTGACTTCAGTAATTTTGAATAAATGCCCAGAGGTGGGATTGCTGGATAATATAGCATGTTTTTTAACTTTTTGAGGAACCACCATGATATTTTCCATAATGACTGCTCTAACTTATATTTCCACCAACAGCGTACATGAGTTCTGTTTTCTCTACATCTTTGCCAATACTTGGCTTTTCTTCTTAATATAATGGCTATCCTAACAGTTGTGAGATAATATCTCATTGTTTAATTTGTATTTTCCTGTTGATTAGTAATGTTGAACTTTTTATATATCTGTTGGTCACTTGTATATCTTCTTTGGAGGAATGTCTATTTAAATTCTTAGCCCATTTTAAAACTCAGGCTATTAGGGGTTTTTCCCTCTCATCTACTGAGATGAAGGAGTTCCTTCAATATTTTCTCCAATACTGTGGGTTTCCTTTCAATTCTGTTGATTGTTTCCTTTCCTATACAGAAAAATTTTAGTCTAATATAATCCCACTTACTTATTTTTGTTTTTCTGGGTTTTTTTTTTTTTGGTTTTTTTGCCTGTTTTTGGTGTCATATCCATGACATTTTTGCTAAGCAATGCTATGAAGGTTTTCCCCAATGTTTTCTTCTAGGAATTATACAGTTTTTGGTCTTACATTTAAGTTTTTAATAAATTTTAAGTTGATTTTTTGGATGTGGTGTTTCCAGGTAATTTTAAGTTATAAATCATGTATTAAAAGATTAATTGCATATTTTCATGCCTTAATTTGCAAATACGTTAGGCATGTCCTTTTGTCTTCCTTCCATTTTATGTCTAAATTGGTAAAGCTAAATTTAGCATTTAAGAAATTAATAGACCAAAAGATTATTTTAAAGTTTTGTGTATCAGTTAAGAAAGCATCCATTCACTCATTTGAGCATTCCATAAATACTCGTTGAGTAGCTTCTGCTCAGTGTCATACACTTTACTAAGCTCTACACTTGTGCCAAAGGTACTTCCTGTTTTCAGGGAGAATATAACAATGAGAAACAGGTTATGAAAGAAGATAAATCAAAGAATGATCTTAAGTGTCATTTAGAGATATTAATAATGTGCTGGTGTAGAACAGAGACCCTACAAGGGTAATTATTGTTATAAAATTCAGAGCACTTAATTCTGATTCCTGCAAAAACCTTAGACTTCATGATTTCTTGAGCTTTTAAGGATGAACAGTTGAAGAAAGAGATATTAAGTGGTGAATCTGAGTATATGTTGGTAAGCCAAGTTTTGGTGAAATTCAAGAAATGTTGACTATTGGAAGGATAAAATGGAAAGGGGCTCTCTTACATTAATGGTACTTCTGTAGTGGAAAACAATCTTTCTAGAAGAAGGTATCAAATGCTTTCAGTAAGTTCATACGTTTTGATGTATTTTTATTTTTGAGACTCTAGTCTTTTAGTTAAGAACCCTAACTAGGGGAATAAAAGACTTCAAAACCCTAGCCACTGTATTGAGCTATATTCACATGCCATATACTTTGCCTACTGAAAGAGCATAGTTCAGTTGTGTAACCTATCACAACAATTTTAGGCCACTTCTATCATCTTGAAAAGAAAATTTCTGCACCATTTAGCTATTAGCTTCTAACCCCAAATAAACACTCTCTTTCTTTCTCTTTTTCTTTTCTGGAGGGTGTGTACTTTTTATAGTGTATTTTGAAGTGTATAACTTGATAATGTGGTATATGCATACATTGTGAAACAATCACAGTAATCAAGCTAATCAAAATATCCATCACCTCCCCCAATAACCATTTCTTAAAGTTTCAGTTTTGCAAGGTGAGTAGGTTTTGGAGATCTCATGTTTATTATGGTGATTTGAGGTAACAATATTTTACTATATGCCTGAAATTTTCTTAGAGTGGGGATCTTAAGTGTTCTCACCACACACAAAAAAAGATAAAAGGGTATTTTCACATAAAGATGTTCACCACAACATTGTTTATAATGAAGAACCACTGAAAAGCCTTGTCATACAGCAGAGGAATGATGAAACATATCATGGAACAAATGTGATGAAATTAAGTCACTGACTTCATTAACTAAGATGATTTTTACAAAGAGAAGATTTAGAAAATTCTTATGCTATGATGTTGAATGAAATTATTTAAGGAACAAAATTGTACATATGCAACATGATCATAATAATGTAAAACAAGAAATAAACATTTAAAAAATTTCCCCCTGAGAAAAATTCTAGAGGAAAATAGAATAAATTGTTATTCTTCTTTTACATTTTTTATTTTCCAGATTTTATCCAGACATATAATACATGTGTGGAGGAGGAAAACAAACATTAACAATACAGATCAGTTATGAGGTAAAGCTGCGATTTTGCCATGATGACAATATAAGTGTTTTAGAGTCTATACTAACTCAGTTGGTAAGAGTCTCCATCACTGGACTTGGAAGAAAGTTCCTGAAGATCCAATATGTAGCCTAGAACTTGGCTAAAACCAACTTCTGTCCATTTCCTTCTCTGTAAAAGGAAGAGCTTGTGCTCAGAGACTTCTTGGAACTCTTAAATATCACCTATTTTTGATGACATGATTCTACCCTGATATTGTCAGTGCAGGGGAAAAGCTCCATCTCCTCCTGATGCACAAGATACTGATACCCAAACTCCGGATGGAACAATCACACAGAGGAGAATCGTGCAGTTTCATAATGCAACCTAGTTTTCCCAAAGATTACTGCAACATATGGTCCCTAGTTGTGTCGAACCAATCTTATTCCTGTTGAACTTACACTCAACTCTGCCGGTCAGTGGTCTCAAAGGTCAGTTAGTATTTTCTCAGGAATGTCTGTGGCAGTGATACAGATCATGTATATATGTAGTTTTAACATCCTATTAAGTGACAGTCTTCCCATCTTTCATAAGCCTAATATCCCCACAACTATGCTAGTCAGATCCCGTAGAATTGTATATCTATTTATACCTGTCTTCACCATTTCCCTGGAGAAAACCATCCAATTCAGACGTGAGAATGATTCAACCATTTATCTGTGCATGGAAGTTCATCACAAAGTTTTCCTAGGTGAAAACTCTCAATTCACATCCAAATGGAGGAGGGTTAGTTATTTACTCAAGTGTTCAAGTCATCACTACCCAACATTGGTTGAAACCTCTGAGAAAAACAATCTTTAATGGTATTTTTTGAAGAAATATCCTAGATATCATGAAATGTTTGCCTAGAATGAATTACAGCAGCAAAACTCAGTTCACTTTGGACTTCATGCACTCTAGTTTGATGTCGGCAAATTCATACTGAAGGACAGCATAAGCAGATCATTGTGGGTACCTTGAGGATGCTTTTAATGTACTCTCCATTGTGTTAGGCAGAACCTTCTTTCTGTAGCAGATGTACAGATGGGACTTCAAGTCATTAATAGCTGCACTTCTGTGCAATGGGTCTGCTGTGATCTCCTAAGGAATATGCACTTTGTAACTGTTGGCCCTTACACACGGCCAGCTAAGAGGCTTAAAGAATCCTTGCTGGCCTACACACAGCAAGGGAATAGGACTTTATGCTCTGAATTTTTTAGCCATATCCTTTGGCCTATTATATATCCTTACCTTGGCTTTTCCTTCCTTTTTCTGAGCTGTTGTACATTCTTATATCTCATGAATTCTTGCAAGCCACTTTAAGTTCCTTCTGCAACAAACAATATAAAAGTAAGTCAATAGATAAATAGATGATGTTCTTCTGTGCTTTGGAATCATTACCTGGCCACCTGGAGAATGTGACAGCTCTCTGAATTGTTGGATATTCCCTCATGTCTGTCTTTGATCTACTCAAGATTTTAAAACCTGTTGTGTCAAGAATTGATCCGTTCCTCCGTAGTTAATACATAGTACAATACAGACATTTCTGGGCTTTTAGTAGGGTTAGGTCTCTGTAAACCCATGTTAAGGTGAAAATGTTGCAAGTCAAAATTCATTTAATCCACTTAACCCACGGAATATTTTAGCATACCAACACAGTGTACTGTAGAGATAGGCTGTGTCCCTTTGTGATCTCATGGCTCACTGGGAACTGTGTCTTGCTGCCACCACCCAGCATCACAAGAGTGTATCATACCACATGTGACTAGCTTAGGAAAAGATCAAAATTCACATTTTTTAATAACTATTTATTCATTTTTTAATGTGGTGGTGAGGATAGAACCCAGTGCCTCACATGTGCTACATAAGCTCTCTACCACTGAGCCACAACTCCAGCCCCCAAAATTCAAATTTCTAAGTTTTATTTCTACTGAAGGCATATATTCTTCACATCATTATAAAGTCAAAAATAAATTATATTGATAAGTTGGGGACTGTCTGTACTTGGAAACTTGGGAATTACTTGAATAAGGAGATTCAAGAAGGCCACTTGATTGCTGTCTACATCAACATTCAGTTGTTAGAAGTGAAGAAGAATGGGGTTAATTTTAGGGTGTACAGACACATGCACACATTCACACTGGACCAAAATGCTCTCTGATATTTCCCAGTATTTGAATCTTGTCATAATCAGCAGATAGGTAGTGACAGATTCTTAACATTTCCTATTGTGCCTAAAAGGAAACTTGCAGATTAGAATGAGTTGCCAAGTTTATATTTAGAGGGGGAACTATGATCATTATACTTAATTTCCTTCCCTATTTCCTTTGAATCTCACTTTGATCTCAGATGTCTATCCCTAGATGAATTAGATACGGGGATGAAAGGCAGGAATGAGACAGCAGTAAAGGAAATCCCCAAGAGAGTGCATCCAAGATCAGCTCA
>JAJEJO010005232.1:119413-241519 GCA_020662805.1 Glaucomys volans
TTTATGTAGCTGGTGACTCCATGCTTTGCATGGTAAATGAGAATAAGGCAGGTAGCATGACTGAACAGATTTCAGCAATGCATGTACTATACATAATTCAGCTGCTCATTGAGAAACAAAATCGTCACCCAACTGATATCAAAGCCATGTTAAAAAGATAGACATATAGATATAATAAGTATAGATAGAAGTATAGATCTAGAGACAAGTACAGATGTAGACATAGATGTAAGTATAGTGTAAGTATGGATGTACAGAAATTAGTATAGATACCCCAGGCTTCTTGGAAAGTATTTTACTCCTTTCTATAATATAATCTTTAGTGTTCATATGTTTTGGTTTTTTTGTTTTGGGTTTTTTTTTAGTACCGGGGATTGAACCTAGGCACACTTAACCATTGAGCCACGTTCCCATCTCCTGTTATTTTTTATTTAGAGACAGGATCTTGCTGAGTTGCTTAGGGTTGATAAGGCTGCTGAGGCTGGCTTTGAATTTGCAATCCTCCTGCCTCAGCTTCCAGAGCCGCTGAGATGATAGGCATGTGCCCCCACACCTGGCCTCATGTGGTTCTTAATGAAAATAATCACCTGTTAAAGGAAAGATATTTAACATTTCTTACTGACTTGACAAACTTGAAGAAAACTTCCCTTTGTTGAATGGTAAGAGTTTTGTAAAAATTTGGAAGAGACAACATTAGCAACCATTTATCACTGGTATCAATTCCTTATACAAGTAAAAAGGGACAAAAGAAAAATATTAACTTAAAAATTCAGGGGACTGTCCTTATGAGATTGATGGCAATTTTTAGTGATCTGTTATGATATACATGTATAAGTGAAATTTGCAGTATTTTACTGCAGTATTTCATAGTTGCAGTATTTCACTCAGTATTTCATAGTTGAATATGGAGTTTGCAGGTAGATCAACTAAGCTTGCATCTTACCTTGATAACTTTTACTAGCAGTATGTACTTGGGAAAATTAGATGCTGATGCCTGTGCTTCCAAATTAATCTCCGAAAAGCACTGAGAACAATGCCTGGCATAAGATTTGCAATAAAATAAGTGTTAGCCACCATTACTGTTGATAATATCATCATTATCCTCATCTTTTTTATTATAGGAAATATCTGACCTGTATGCCTGCAACAGTGATATCTCATCTTTCATTCATTATCAAAATGTAATTTGATTTTATAATTTTCCTAATATCTAAATTCATTTGTCTGCATCTTAGTGATTATAAATATAATTATTTTGCAAGCAGATACTAGAAATATGCAGAGTTCACATAGAGATTAAATATGGAAAATGTCAACTGGATAGGCAATATCCTTGTGCCTTGAATTTATCTGGCTTAACCTTGAGATGTAGGTGGAATTTAGGTGTGCTGGCTAAACATGTTTCTGACAGAGCATGCTCATAAATGTTGGTGTGAAAATGGAAAACCCAGAAATTGAAACAGTAGTTTGAACTCTGCAGCATCGCTTGACTTGGTGTGACCTGCACTGCCAGAACTTGAAATACTCAAAAGAAAACTTTGCCATTTACTTCTGATAGGCTGTAATGATTTTCTCAAGTATACTTCAAGCCACCAAAGCAACTTAATTTAGAGAAAGTGAATTCCTTGCATGAGAACATTCTATCCATATCTCATGAGTTTTTAGAGGTACAGTTAGAGGTCCTTTAGGAATAAAGTCTGTCTGACACCAGAACAAAAACCATACCAGCTACTTACAAAAATTTAAAGAGTAGAGGATTTCTTTTTGGCATCTCTAAGGGTTATATAAACATAGGGCATGTTATTGTGCCAGGCACCAATTAGCTTTCAAGTTAAAAATGCTTTTACACTGGAGTTTCAAAATTCCCAAATTAGCTGACATCATGTTACAGTGAGAGACTGAAGTCTTTCCCCCTAAAATCAGGAATAAAATGTCTTCTCTTGCCACTTCTGTTTTATCCAGGGCAGTTAGATAAGAAAATGAAGTGAAAGTCACCTGGATTGGCAAGGAAATGGTAAAACTATCTCTATTTGCAGATGACATAGTCTTTGTTACAGGTTCATATTTATAAATCCCATGAAATCCACCCAAAATGCTATCAGAGCTAAGAAACAAGTTCAGCAAAGTGACAGGTTACAAAATCAACATATTGATTGATATGTTGAACATATCATACATATCAACATATTGATGATATGTATTGAAACATATTGATGATATGTAGTGAAAATACAATTGATATCAATTGTATTTCTGTACAATAACAGTGAGCAAATGAAACAGAATAAAACACAGATTTTATTTTCAATAGCTTCAAAAAATAAAATACTTATGAAATTTCACAAAAGAAATGTTAAACTTATACTTTGGACATTGCAAAGCATTGTTGAAAGGAATCAAATAATTTTAATAAGGGGGAAGACATGTTCATGAATTAATAGTTGTAAAATTGTTAGTATGGTAATGCAAACTATGTTAGCTTTTTGTTACTATGACCAAAATATCTGACAAAAACAACTTAGAGGAGGAAAAGTTTATTTAGGGCTCACAGTTTCAGAGGTTTCAATTTGTGGTTGGCCAATTCCATTGCTCTGGACCCACGGTGAGGTGAAACATCATGGCAGAAGGGAGCATCAGACAAAGCTACTAAGCCCATGGCAGTCAGGAAACAGAGAGGGAAGGAAGAAGGGGTAATAGGAAAGATGAACTCTTCCAGGGCACACCCCCAGTGACCCGCTTCCTCAAGCTACACCCCACCTGCTTTCAGCTACCACCCAGTTAGTCCATTCAAACTGGGATGAACTGAGTAGTTTAAAGCTCTCACAATCCAATCATTTTACCTCTGAATATACCCACATTAACACAGGAGCTTTTGGGGACACCTCATATCCAAACCATAACCCTAATCAAAATGGTATACAGATTCAGTGCATTCCCTGTTAAAATCCCAGATGGTTTCTTTCCAAAATTAACAAATTGATCCTAAAATTCATATGAAAATTCAAGGGAATCATAATAGCCGAAACCATCTTGATGAAGAACAAAGTTGGAGGACTCCTACTTCTTAATTTCAAAATTTACCACAAAGTCACAGTAATCAAGATAGTGTGGTATTGTCATATGGATGGACATATAGATCAGTGGAATAGAATTGGAAGTCTAGAAATAAATCCCATGTCATTGAACAACTGATTTTCTATAAGCATGCCAAAACAATTCAGTGGGAAAGAATATTCTTTTCAACAAATGGTGCTGGGACCACTGTCTATTCACAGGTAAAAGAGTCCCTACCTCACATAATATTCAAATTAACTTAACATAAATCAAGTTTTACATAAATGTAAAACCAAACTCACAAAACTCTTAGAAGAGACCAGGCACAGTGGCGCACGCCTGTAATCCCAGCACTTGGGAGGCTGAGGCAGGAGGATTGCGAGTTCAAAGCCAGCCTCAGCAATTTAGTGAGGCCCTAAGCAACTCAGTGAGACCCTGTCTCTAAATAAAATACAAAATAGGGCTGGGGATGTGGCTCAGTGATGGAGTGCCCCTGGGTTCAATCCCCAGTACCAAAAAAAAAAAAAAAAAAACCCCTTAGAAGAAATGTTGATGTAATCTTTGTAACCATGAATTTAACAATAGTTTCTCAGATGTGACACCAAAGCACAAGTAACAACGACAAGAACAACAAAAATAGATAAATTGCACTCCATTAAAATTAAAACCTTTTGTGTTTTAAAGGACAAATCATGAATAAAGAACTCCACTGGCCCAGTGACACATGCCTGTAATCTCAGTGATTTGGGAGACTGAGGTAGGTAATCGCAAGTTCAAGGCCAGCTTCAGCAACTTGGAAATTTTTACCCTGTCTCAAAGTAAAAAAAAAAAAACCCAAAAACAAACACCTAAAAATAAAATTAAGAGGAATGGCCATGTAGTTCATTGATAAAGCACCCCTGGTTCAATTCCAGTACCCTCTCCCAAAGAAAATGAATCAAGTGATCCAATAATAAAAAGAAAATAATTAAGAACAAATATAATTGACCAATAAGCACATCAGAAGATGCTCAGTATCATTTCTCATTAGGGAAATGCTAATCAAAACCATACTGAGATGCCACTCCACACAGAAATGTCTCTAATAATAAGGACAGACAGTAACAAGTGTTGGTGGAGACATTGGAGCACTCATATACTGCTGGTGGTAATGGAAATCATGCGGACACTTTTAAAAAATTTTGGAAGTTTCTCAGACAGGTAAACATGAGGATTATCAAGCGATTCAGCAATTTTATTCCTAGGTATATATTTGAGATAAATAAAAACATGTCCACAAAATATTTGTACATGGATATTTATAGCAGCATTATTCACAAATGTCCATCAACTGATAAATGGATAAATAAAATGGGATATAATCATATACAATAAAATACGAATCAGTAATACAATGAAATGAAATACTGATACATGCTACAATATGGATGAACCTTGAAAATATTATAGTAAGTGAAGCTGGACATAATAATGGACAATATGTTGTACTACTCTATTATTATAAAATCCTAGATAGGTAAATTCATAGTGATAGAAAATCGATCAGTGTTTGCCTGGGTCTGAGGGAAGGAATTAGGAAATGGGAGGGTGGCGGATGGGGAGTGACTAATAGGGGGTGATAAAACTGTCTAAAATTTTGGTGATAGTTGTACAACTCTATAAATATGGTAGAAATTATTAAATTGTACACTTTAAATATATGAATAGTATGGTATGTTATTTATATGTCAAAAAATCTATCATTTAAAAAATTCCTGATAATAGGTAACTGTTTATTTCAATCATAATAATATGCATTAAAGTTACTGAATTTATTCAGGTGACTGGACTGTTTGCTAGAAATTGTGTTATTGCTACACTGTACCTGTGGCAATAATGTGCCTCTTTCTAAAGCTTTAGTTGAGAACTCAGGATGGAGATTCAGTAGAGTGGAGTTTGTTCTCTGAACGTTTCTAGTGTGGGAATTTTCACATTAGATATTTGCTGCTCCTGATTTGTCCTCCTTGCGTTGGAGTTTTACCTTTAAATAGCACAATGAAATTTTGCACTAGGCAAGTCATTATTTACAGTGCCAAATTTATTGCAAAACATTGATGAATTGATACTAACCCAAATGTTAGGAAGGAAAGTGTCAGTGCATACACCCCCTCACTTGGGAAATGCAACTATTTTTAAAGTCAGGTTGTAAGGCATCTAATTTCATATGCAATTTAAGCAAGAAGTAGTTTGTTTTGATCAATGTAGATCCGGAGGGCATCAGCATCCCAGGATAGGGAATTCCTATCCTTATGTTCATGCTGTGTGGGGGTATCTCTCAAAAAACCAACACATTGCAAGAGAACAACGGGGGGGGGGGGGGGGGGGGGGGGGGGGTGAAGGAGACTGAAACATTTATTTAGATTCTTCTGGGAGAGAAGACTCAGATCTTTTATCTTATGTTTCTCATCTGTACAGAGAGCCTAGCACTGGGTCTGAGGTCTGTTGAATGCTGAAAAGATATGAGAAGGATAGAGAATCTAATTTCTCTTAATTTCTCTTTTTTACAACTATCCTTTTTAGGCAACAAGTTCTTATGAATGTCTACTTTTTCTCCATTATAGACCTAGAATCTAGTTTGGTCTTATAAGATGATCCTTCCATAATGGCTTTTCTTAAAAGCTAGGAAAAATAAGTAGATTCAAACTTCAAATAATGTTAATATGTGATTCAGTCCTATAGGAAAGAAAAAATGATTTTTAATTGGTTAAGAAAATGTTGCAAAGGAGTGTTTTCAAAAGAGTTTCCAGGTAAATATTTGGAGACAAGATTTTTAACTCCATTTTTCATCTTTGCAACATTTCATAAAAGCTCCCACTGGTCCTAGCAGTAGGCTAGTTATTTAAAACATAAAAGGGTTTGTTGCAAATTTTTAGAAGATTGGTTGTTTTTCCCATTTTTTTAATTAAAAAATATTATTGGAGTATTATGTCCTAATAATATCCTCTTGGAGTCAGGGCTAAAAGTAGCCCCATGGAAAAAAAAATCCCCAGTGAGAATGGAACAACCTGCAGAGGGATGTGTGTTCTCCTGTCCATTCGCGACAGCTAGTGATAGAAACAGCACTAGGTGCCCTAAACTGAGAGCCCATTCTGTGTGCAACTCACATGGAGCCCAATGCAGAATAAAGCTTTCTGAAGCTCCACCCCGAAGTGTGGTTGCCTTTGTCATTTTAATTGGTCTGTGTTTGTGAAGTGGGGCCTCTATTTACTTATAGCTTGGGGCTTGTGTTTACCGAGCCTGGTGGAGGCCAAGTGACAGGACTCCTGCAAGCTCTCCCGCTGTATCTTGAGGCACTTTTCTTTTCAGTATCTGTGCCTGTCTAATTCGTGAGCTTCTGTGAAGCAAGCACAGGAGGGTACAAGGCCTACAGGGAGGAATTACACCTAATTACTCAAATAATTGCTAGGCTGTTGCCTTCTTAGTCACTGAAAATAATTTCCAGGTCCCTGGCTTTTATAGATAGTCTTCTAGAGGCAGGAGGACACAGCCCCCTTTTTAACTCAGCCCATTCACTCACAAAATCAGAACACTCGAGCCTGCAAAATTAATAAGCACCACTTCC
Source organism: Glaucomys volans (assembly GCA_020662805.1). NCBI lineage: Eukaryota > Metazoa > Chordata > Mammalia > Rodentia > Sciuridae > Glaucomys > Glaucomys volans. The sequence goes on from JAJEJO010005232.1 coordinate 126,069, forward strand.
ATTACATATATTTTAGGTTGTTGTTGCCGTGGCGATAAAGTCAGGGACATTGAATCTCCTCTGTTGAGCCATTGTTATCATCCCTGGCCATCTGCTGCAGAGGAGTGATATTCCATCTCATTTGCATGATGACTGATATATGGGCGGTTTGGAAGGACATATGCCACAGCAATCATGTGATGAAAATTAAAGTGAAAGTTTTGGGCCCAGAGCCGAAAAAAATCTGTGTATGCGCATGAGGCTGTTGATGTGCAAATGTGAATCATATTGAGAAGGTCTGAATAGGGAGGTGTGACGTAAGGAGGGCTACACGCAGGTGCTTATCTCTAAGCAGTCAAAGGCACTGGATGTCATATCATGGGAACTACCTTTCAAAGAAAGAGCTTTAGTGTTTCCTTCCAGCACACAAGGGAGGAGAGAAATATAAGTTTTGGAAACACACAAAAAAGTAAGTTTAAAACTTTTGAACTGCATACTGTTCATACTGGTGTTTAAGTCACTCAGACTGTGGGCAAGTTTTCATGGCTTGAGTCCTAACAGTTACTTTTGTTTCTGGAGGGGGTGGGATGGGGTGGGTTGTTACCAAGGATTGAAGTTCAAAGTATGTTGATGGTTTCTCTGATGTTTATTTTGAACTTCTGTTTTTGGTCTCTGCTGTGTTGTGTACTTGACTATTTTAAATGTTATTCATTCTCTCTCTTTCCTTCTCTCCTTCCCTCCCTCTCTCCCTCCCTCCCTCCCTCTATGAAAAAAAGGTTATTGTATCTGTTTTGAGAGGATTTCGGAATAAAATGTCATAGTGCAATTGCATTTATACTGCATCAGTAAAGCTTTTGTTGATATACATTTTTGAAATGTGTGAATTTGCAACAGAGTGTATTTGATATAAGACTTCGTACACTTTTTTCTCTGCAAAAAAGTAAAGTAGAACTAATTTCTGAGATCACAAAATTTAACAGTGAGATTCCAAGTCTGACATCTCTAGAATTGAGATCTTTGCGGGGAGGGTTGGGGAATAGGAGGTTATTAATAAAATTTTACATAAACAGCTACTATCAAAAAAAGGTTTCCTGTATTTTTTTTGAAAAGTTGAAATTCTGGAAGGAGTTTGTGGGAAGTCCCCCCAAAATGGACATTGATTAGTATGGTATATAAAATCTTGTATTTAAATATTTAGAGCATAGAATAATAGCAATAATGTTGCGGTTCATTTTTGATAGATGTAGATGTCAGAAGACTCTCAGAAAGTTAAACAGTAATATTAGAAAACGCTGAAGAATGAGAAAGACTTCATACTAACTTTGAACAAATTTTGCAGAAGGATGATTTCAATGAAATATTAATTTTGGAAAAAATATTACTTTAGAGACACAGAAAAAGTTTAAATACCTTGATAAACAGTACTTTGCTTCATATTCCTTTTGTTTTAACAAAGCCATTTGTTAAAGATGCTTTTGTTAATATCCGTGGGAATAATCAAAGTTTTCTAAAGGGTGTAGTGATCTCTTTTTTATATATCAAAACACAAAGTAGTTTATAGGCAAAGTATGTCATGTAACTAATCATGATTTTTTAAAAAACAAAAGTGATTTATTGTCACAAATAGTTACATGAAGTCATTTTATACAACAACTAGCATTACAAAATCTGGTAAATTAATAAGAAAAAATAATGACCACATCTTTAATATAAAGAGATAATGTGGGAATAAGTATGTTCTAGGGAATCATTATATTCAGAATCTAAAGCAGGAGTGAAATTAGACTCTCCCGAACTTTTAAATTTTTCTTGCAAATATCATTCACATAGAATTCTACTTTTATGCTTGTAACCTAAGATTATCAGTGTTCTCTTTTCTCCTTCTTTCAAATATTCAATTACTCAGTGGTGATTATTATGTGGCCTTCTTGGCTTACTACAATATTAGATTAATATAGATTTCTTGTGCCAAATTAGCGGAAATCACTGTTGCACATAAGAGTGATTCACTCTTTTTTAGTCATATTTATGTTACAGCAAGAGCATCATTTTAAGCTTAAAAGCTTTTTTATATTTTAAATTTGGATATACTGTACCTTAGAGAGTAGGGGTAGCTGTATTTTTAAACATTTCAAAGTACACTGGAACTTTTTATGAGATTTTCATTTAGTTAGGTTTAAAGGAGACTTTTTTTTTAAGAGCGGCTGTTGCTATTCTGCTACAACATCAACCAGCAAGATTTTAAAGTTTTGTGGTTCCTCTTACATTAAACAACTGCAAGTTACCTAGAAAAGAATACAAATGTTCGGAGCTGTCCATGGTATCCCGCTCCTTAAAAGTTTACTGTAAATAAAACACATATCTATATGTTATGTGTAATTGGTTTTATCATCATTTTTAAAGGTCAAGATTAAATTCTTATTAGATAAATTAACCTGGAAGTTACAGCAGTTATTTACAGATAATGCAAAAATCTTACTCTTAGGATTAAATTGCAAAACCCAGCAAAACTTTAAACTTTGATGTTAATGGGAATTCCTGGTTGCAGCTTTAAACTATTTATGTGTAAATAAACAAAATTCATAGCTGTCAAATACATAACTCTTTAGGTTGACATTAATATAAAAGCACAGTGCAAATGATCTCTATGGTAGTAGAGCAATGTGAACAAACATATCAAAAAAATGTAACTTGCCTGACTTTATTGCTCTTGAAATTAATTCTTGTCCTTACATGACCTGCCATGTCTGCTATAGAAATCCAAAAGATCATAATTGTTTGATATGAAATGCAAAAAGAATAGTTAAATTGAAAGTTTAACATCATGAAATTCAAAATCCCAAGCGGTATATAAACATTAAAAGAAACTTTGGACTGCTAATCCTAGGAAATGAGTTTTATGGATTGAATTCAACAAGGCTTCAGAAATGGTTCCATCTGCTGCCTAGCAGCTGGTGAAAGGATAAATTTAATTCATTAATTCATTTGGAAAAAAGGATCCAAGTAGTAAAGACTTCATTGCTCATAATGCATATAGGTGAAAACACAAACTGAAATCTGGTCCAATTGATCATCCCAGATAATGAGCTACATTGTCTTGCCTTTTTTGGTAAAGGTCTTAGTGATTGAGTCAATACTGTGCTGATTTTTATGACAATAACCAATCATTTTCAATCATTTCAATGATTAAAAAACTCAGGGAAATTTAAAGTCTCAGTTTTTAATCTAGGGAACTAATTTCTAGGCATTAGAAATTGTACACATTCTCATTTAGCATATGTGTATATGGGAGGCAGTTTATCTATGTTTAAAATATATACATGTGCATACATATATACGTATGTATATGATATATTCACTTCAGTGACAAGTAGATCTCCTATTTGTCGAAATCTTCAAAATTATTTAATAATTAGTATTAATGCAAGTGAATCATATCTTAGATTCAAAATTTGTCTTTACTCAAAGGTTGTAAGTTTCAAATAATGCTGGTTTTGTTTTTTCCTCTTTCTACACTTCACCATCTTGCCCAGTCTCTGTTTTCAGTCACGCCCTGCAAAGTGCTTCAGATGATTAAAAAGTTGTACCTGAAGTAATCTTCCCAATACCCCTGCTATAATTGTTTTGACATAGGAAGGTACAATTCATAAAACATGGAAAAAAGATTTAATTGGCTGGATTGTACAGAGCTTTTTAGTGTCTTTATATAAATATAATGGAGGTTGGATGCCAAGTTTCTTGAGTCTCTTTCATTCAATCAATGTGATGAAGTATCAGAAAGTTGATGCTGTTGTATTCCCTTTAACTTGTAATCATGTCACCGAAATTTTTTAACTGTTAACATTTTAATTGGAGTGAGGTTTCCTTTAGAAATGTATAGCTCACCTTTTCTGGCAAGGTGTTTCCTGGTTGCCAGTTAATTGATCTGTGATAGAGATAAGAATAATCCCTGAGAGCAAGGCTGCTTCACTAGCATGTGTACATTTTAGACATTCTTTTTGGATGGTGATTTCATGAATGGTGTTTTGACTTTTCTTTTTCTGTGGCCCACAGCTCACCGTGGTGGGTTTGTTGGATTTACTATAAAGGTTCTGTTTGCACCCTGTGGGTTGGGTTAAGAATCAGGGTTTATGCATTTACTTGTACTGTTGCATTGTTTAGACAGCTTTGGTTTAGTTTTGATCTTTTTTCTTTCTTTCTTTCTTTCTTTTGATCTATCTCCTTTTTGCCTTTGAGGCTCTTCCACAGTGTCAGCTGCTGACTGATAGTAGGAAAACGGCCTCGTGGTGTGAATGAAAGGGACCTAGCGGTTGGTAAACAGAGATAAGGAATAAATAGAGCACAGGCAAAAGGAGATAGTTCTGTGGGGGCCCAGATTGCTGCCAGTCTGTTCAAGGGAGATGCAGAGCCTGTCCTTTTCCCAGATTAAATTAGTGTGCGAAATCTCCAGTGACCTCCTCCCCTTCTCCCCACACTCTTTAGCCAAGCTGAACAGCCTCTGCTGTAAAGTATTCATTTTACCCAGGGACAAGCTGGACAATAGAACTCTCCCTGATACTTATGGACAGCTGTCGTCATTCATAGTGCTCTCAGCATTTCATTTTTCATAGGAGTTAAAAGGGTTTTTACCTTGGAACTCAAAGGGGGCAGAAATGTAACTTTGCCAGTTCTGATACTGCTTGGGCAGGGGGTAACACTGAGGTGGGGGTGAGTTAGGAGCAAGGGAAGACTGTTCAGGAAAGCCAAGCTTTTTTTTTCTGTTGTGCTTAATATGATTAAACTAAAACAAAAATTAAATTTCAACCCCTTTTTGGATCCCTAGTTAGGAGGAAATACCTTTGATTCTGAAAGTTTCCTAAAATCAAGGTCATCAGTGTAAAGTAGATAATTTCTCTCCACCTGCTGTACCCTTGTTTTTGCTAAATATGCTTACATTTTATTACCTGTGAATAACCACGAGTAAATATTAAGCCTGTAAGATACCTCGGTAGTCCCATATTTTTTATTTATTTTTTTTTAGTGATTTACTGCAAATATATTCAGCATTTGACTGATTAAATAGACCTTCGGCAACCTTGAGGGTCACTGTGTGGAGTATGTACATAGAAAATGCATCAGCCCATTGTACCCTGGCAGCTAATGAGATTGGTCGTTAAGTAAATGACACAAAGCCTACAAAAAAAGCTTACAGCTCACTAGAGTATCACAGAGTGTCCCTGCACACCACACAACGACACAAACACTGGACTAACCTAGCCCACCCTGCTTTATTCTACATCACTGCTTCCCTGATGTCAGCGTGAGAGGCAGAACAAAGGCTAGGAGGCACCGGTAAGTCAGTCTGGCAATTAAGCCCTAGGGAGAAAGTAGAACAAATCTTAGCCTAACCGTGGGGCCGAAAGTCCCTTTCTCGACAAGTAGGTCAGGATGAAGGGATTTTGCTATCACTTTTGGAATTACTGCTTCAGTGATCAGTGTTCATATTCTGGTGGTATTGTTGTTTTGCTTTGCTGTTTCACAAAAGTTTATAAATTTCAAAAGTCAAGTATACCCAAAAGGCAAGAGAACATGAATTTGAGAGGTAGGCTATGTGTGGGGAGAAAGAATGTTTCACAAATAACTACCATCAAGTGTGGGTTCAGGTTTGAAAACTTTCAGATGCATGAGGCAACTTTAATTTTAGTTTGTCCTACTGCTTGTAAAAGATAGTGGAAATGTGGGGCATGAATGTACATAGTGAAGTTCATCCTTGATGATATAAAATTGTCCCAGCCTTTAATATATATTTAATATCATATATGGGACATCCATTTCCTTGATCAGTATCTTTAAAATCAATCAATCAAACACCACAGAACAAGAAAATAAAAGCTCCTCTTTTCCTCATGTATTTCGGTCCTCTCAAATCTGGAAATAAAATCATTGCTGTGAGTCTGTAATATTGAATAGGATTAGTGGTTATTTGCTTGCTGTACTTGGGGAAAAATCAAAGCTATCTGACACTGAAGCAGCATTGGCTGTTTCCCTTGGAAAAAATGCATTTGCAGTACTGAAGTGTAACATTGCAGGAACCTTTTAGAGAAATATGGCAGCAGGAAGTTGCCAGAAAGTCTTATTTGCCTTGCTGAAATGTCTGTCTGCCTTAGATGTGTGCATTCAGAGGATGTTTAGTTCAAGAGAGGATGATTTTTTTACAAGACATTCAGGTAAATTAAATATTTTATTCTAAGAACTGTCAGTTAAGTGGGTTGTCAGCGGTTTAATAAATTCTTGACAATCTCATTGAAAACATTAAAAAAGTATTGTTATCCTAAGTGTGTTGTTTAAAATAGATATATTCATATTATCATCAAGATTTAATTTTTAAAGCCACTGTCATTTGATATTAGAACAGCATTTATAATCATCTGTTCGTGAATTAAAGTCTTTTATATAGAGATCAGTTTGCTAACTTGCATTCCTTACAAGGGAACATTTTATTTATATAAGGATATGGAAATATTTTGATACGGAATAAATATCTCATTAATATTCATGAGAGATTCATAATACAGGTTCATGATATGGTCTGAGTGATCAGAGTTCACATACTTCTTTATCATTTTTGTACTTTTGTACTTCGCTCTTTCAGATGTGTTCCCAACATTGATTTTACTTATGTGTTTAGGACTCTGTGAATAGTGTATAACATATATTTCAAACTCTGAAGTATTCTTTTCATAATAGATTTCAGAAGGAAATAAATTTCATAAAGAAGGTAGCATAATAGTGCCTTGTTCATTTCAAGTGAAATCTATGTGGGGAAGATGTATTTTGACTTTACTAATTTGAGATCTTTCTAACGTGTCATCCCATCCTCATGCCTTTCATGGGGTAGGAGTAGTGGAAATAGCAAGCCATCTGAAAATTGATACAATTGCTACCTAACAATTTTAGTTTGGGGCAGAGTTATGCAACTAGTTCACTCTTTTGGGCATTATAAATATATTAGTTTATCTTTCTGTGCTGAACATTTTTAATCTGAATCTCATGTGTTATAATTTATTTGTCTGTAGTTGCTAATGTTCATCCTGTTAATGCAGGAGGGAATATTTCAGAAAACATACAGTCCTTTTCCATGGCTATAAATATTTTTTCCCATTCTCACTGATACAGAAAAGGGTATACAAACTTGACCTAAGTCCATAAGTTGCACCTCTGTGGATAAAACAGAGTGGACTCACTTTCACAATAACATAATTGTACTTCAGAACAAAATAGCGCTGTGTTGTAATTAAGATTAGAAGGCACAGATCATTACTTTTGGTTTATGCAAACTAGTTTTCTAGTCTTGTATTTGAAAGGTGTTTGTCATGTTGTTGTTTAGTGTTTGGAAAATTCACCTGGTTTTATTGTTGTATAGATTACTTCTTTAAAGAAATTTGAAAACTTTGATTTGTGTTGATAAAAAAAACCTTTCTGTTACTGAAATTTTATTCCAGTTCATTTATTTAATAAATGAGTATTAAAACTGCTTAGTTCAAAGGACTGTAGTAGGTGCTATGGCAATATTGGGACCTTTCCTATACCTAAGAATCCACCATCTAACAAGAGCAATAAAACCTGTTCTAGAGAATAAGGGAGTTGTTATAAGTGCCGTAAGTGACACAAAGTTACAAGTCCCTTCTCCAGTTCTTGTTTGAAACCAGGGTCTTTCACTTAGTCTGTGACCTTGGATAAGTTCTTTAACTTTTCTGATCCTCAGTCTCCTGGTCTGTTCAATGGGGGCCAAAAGTGGTAGTGGGAAATAACATTTTGCTTTATTAATTATGTGAAAATTAAATAATATAAGATGTGCAAAGCCCCTGGTATATATGTTTGGTTTTTTGAACTTGCCCTTAGAGTTTGAGACAGTAAATGAGCATGCCAGCATCTTGGTGTACCCTTCCTATGCATTTGCTTCCACCAGTACAGAATTCTTTCTTCTGTTTCACTTTCAGAGGCCCATACTTTGTGAGTTTTCTTGAAGGATTGTGTCAATTCCATTTTATGTGGCTGCGGGCTCATATCAAGTCTAAGGTAACATGTTAGAAACACTAAATGTAACTAAGTGTATGTGATTAAATTGACTTTTTATGCAGTTTCATTAGTAGTTATCAAAAGAGGATATTAGAATTCCAGTAAACTTTCTGAAGAAGAAATATTTAATTTCATTTAAATTAAAAAATTAAACACCTATAATTGAAGCAATTATATCAAAGTTCTGTAACTACTGAGATCATGGGGTTTATTCCTCATTTGCTATTTATAATTTTTATTTTTTACCCCTTCAAGATTTACTTAGTAATTTTTTGGTTTAGATTATTTCTTTTCATTCAAACTTTGAATTAAGAATAAATTTTTTTCTTCATAGACATTATTGGAAAATATTTTATTTATTTTATTACCTATATAAAGAAACTTGAGCCTGGTTTGTTGCTGAATATTTTATCTTAAAAGATAAAACTCTTTTCCAATGAGCTCCAAATATCGATTTCTTTATAACTATTTGTGTATTGTTTTGCCAAGCGTTGTGTCAAATTTATAAGCTTTCAGGTGAGAATTTATTACCTTTTGGTTTAACTCTTCAGAATTGGATTGCAAGGAATCATTATTCTGATAAGCTATGACTTATACATTTAAGATGTAACTTTGGAAGAGTATTATTGCTAAGAATTTCTGATCTCATAGATTTTGTACCTACAGGAAGATTTCATTGACTCACAAAAATGTTCAAGCTTTCAAAGTTTTATTAGTAACTTATTTAAGTTGAATAAAGTATAATAGTATAGTAGTTTTTTTAGATAAGAACGCTTAAATTTATTTGATTTGTATAGTGTAAATATAAAGTTCCTGGTGCGCTAAATACATGTTATCTAAATATTCTTAAATGTGTTTTTTGGTTTGCTAGAGTGAAATATGTATTGATACTATTCTAATGAACAGTTATACATGGTAATTCCACAAAAAACATGGAAATTACAATTTCACAAAGAAGTATGAAAATTTTTGTGGAACATTTTTTTAACCTCTTCCAAAATTAAAAATTACACAGTTTAACTTAATTTTCTAAATTTTGAGGTTTTCAAAACCTCAGTAAAAGCACAACTAAAGGCCAGTATGTAAAAACCTCATCTAACTCCATTTTCAGATGTGTTATATATATATATGTCCAATTTCTATATGAGTGAATTCATACATGACCTGTGAAAAAACTTAGTTACCATTACTTATAATGTTATGCAGAACCAGAGCAAAATTAAATGGTTAATTGTGTAAATAGAATAAACAGTATTTTCATTCCTGGAACACAGATTAAAGAGAATATGAAAACAAAAAAACAATTTTGTTATTGAAAGCCTAATTTGTAAAAGAATACCATCAGCTAGAAAGATGCATCCACAGCTCGCTTTTTTGTTTCTATGGTATATTTGGTATGATTGAGAATGGAGGTATTTACCTCTTTTAAATTTACCTCTTTCAAATATCAAACAATGGTAGGGAATTAGTCTTAACATTTCCATTCTGAAGGGTGAAAATGAGGTGAGGATGAAATATGCTCATGAAGAAAATGAAATCAGGAAAAGATTGAGGCTGACAATAGAGTACTCCAGAAAGAGGGCAAAAATTAGAGTATACAACCTACTATATACAGAGCCCTTGATCTTTTTTGTGTGTGAAAGATACCAGTGCCTACCAAAAGGGTTAAAGAAAATGCATTCTGTTGCATCTGCTTACTAAATCCCTTACTTTAGTAGAAATTCAAATTTTGTAAAGATTATTCGTTTTATTGATGCATATAATTATAATCACAAGCCATCTGCTGATTTGGCAGGCATGGTTAAAATTCTCTAACTCTCATAACCTTTCAAGTACAGTGCCCTTGGGACTCTATTTCACTTTTATATTTTGGAAAACATGTAGGGACAAATAAGGGCGGTCATCTGCAGAATGTCAGACCTGGGGAAATGAAAGAATGAGGATCGGAGTTGCTGTTATGGTTATTTTTAATGGTAGAGGAAGTTATTTTTTCTTTCTTTTTGCTTCTCACTTCATGAAAGATTATCCTAGTTTCTATGATGTATTTGGAGATTTTTTCTTAGGGATTAAAGCTCTGTTGTTTTATTCCCAAAAGGCAAGTTCCAAGTCTAACTAAAATGAGCACACAAAACCCATCAAGATAGTGCTTATATTAGCTTTTACAGGTAAATTCAGTATATTTCTCTTAGACTTTCTGAACTAATGGAATATTCCACCAGTTTAATTTTTCTGAAATATATTCAGTTGAATAATCTTCCAGCCTTGGATTCCAGACTGTTAAACAGCTTGCACATTTTTACTTGGACCTTTTGGTTAAAGGTCAAATTTCCAAGCATTATTGTTTGTTTGTTTGTTTTTTATGAAGTCATGCATGCACTAATCAGTTTCCCATGGCAGGTAGAATCATGTGTCCCTTCTTTGCTACCATAACATTTGAAGTTCTATGACTGATTCACTTACTTGGGAACATTTCTTCTGTAATCAAACTTTATCAACCATAGGATTCCAAGGATCAGATTTTGCAGATTACAATTGGTATATAAAATACAGCATGGTAGAATGCAAGTAAGTGAAAGGGAATTTAGAGAAGTCATAGGATCCCAGGACTTGGCTTTATCAAGTAATAAAAACATGCACATATATGGATCTCTTCTCTTCTCTTCTCTTCTCTTCTCTTCTCTTCTCTTTTCTCTTCCTTTCCCTTTTCTTCCTCTCTCTCTCTCTCTCTCTCTCTCTCTCTCTCTCTCTGTCACACACACACACACACACACCTGTGAAGCCATCAACCAAAAAACTATTTGCTAGCATTTGGCAAATTAAAAGGAAAAAAAGAACTGATACTGACATTGTGCACGTGAAATTTTTTTCACAACAATGAAATATGTGACTATAATTATTGTAATAATAATAACAATGATCTTTGACATTTAGCAAGTGCTTACACTGTGGCAGGCACTGTGTTAAGTTCTTTACACAGATTATATCATTTAATTCTCATCATAATCATATCCCATTTTTATAGAGAATGCAACTATGACTGATAGACATTGAAATGAGCTTCCTGTGTCACCAGCTGGATTGAAAATCCAGCCCAATATGGGCTGTCCCCCAAACCCACATTCTCTCCCTATTTTGCACAGTTTCTGGGAACAGAGTTTAGGTAAAAAGTCAGCATCAACACTGTATCTGTCGGTTGACACTGGGTCCCAGACACATCTGGGTTCTATCATGGTTAAATATCACTAAGAACTTGAATGCTCCTGATGAAGTGACTTGACAATTTGCTTTAGTTTTCTTATCAATAACATCTGTCACATTAAGAGTGATCCCTGGGATCCTTTTCATTCTCCAGATTCTTTAACTCTAGAAACTTTTTAAGCATCCTATATATTTGAAAAATAATTCAAAGACAACATAAGCACTCATTATACCTCTCCAAGACATACATACTTAGCACACCAATTAACCTTGATATCAGAAGTAGTCTGTTTTAAGAATCACATGGGTTTTAGCTCTGATGCTAAGCATCAGACCAAAAGTTAAACATTTGGTCAAAGAGCCAGAAATCTTATCTCTGTGAGTATAAACACAGATACTTAAAAGAATCTGATAATTGAATTCTTCTTCTGAGTATTTTGGTGTCAAGCAGAAAACATTTTTTTTCTAAAATAACATAACACTGACATAGAGTCAAGCACTCTACTAAATATTTTCTGTCTATAAATTCTAATTCTCACAACCAATACCATCAGAGCAACAGTTTATAGCATGAAGTCGGCTATCATCCCCTACTTATAGGTGAGAAAACTGCACCATAGAGACAACATGCCACCTGCCCTTGACTCAGGGCTGTATGGTCAGAGCCCAGATTCAACTCAGGCACCATGGCCCCAGGAGGTGTGTAACCACTACTACACATTCTGTTTCTGTGCTTTTTCACTGTGGGCTTGTCGTTAAGATTTTACTTGAAAGAAGGCTCCATTGCTTGAAAAAAAATAAAAAACACAGATTACAGGTTACAAACATGTTTAGACACATTGTAGTATTTGTTTTTGTACTTTAGATCTTAATTAGGCAGTTACTGTTATAATACTTGTATAGTTTCCTTAAATTATTATAGAAGATTAACCCAAGGGCATTTTTTAATCTTTTGCAAATACCATGTTGAAAGTAGAATAATAAGTAAAAAGAGTCAAGTTAATGAGGTTTGAAAAAAATCATTTAAAAGAAAAGCTGTATTTAAAATTATTTTTATTCTCAGTACCTACTGGAGAAACTGTGAACATATTGAGAAATGCATAAGTGTTTGTTAAAAATAGAAAGAATTTAACAATGAAGAGTTTCAACCACAATATTATAACTCTTCCTAGGTAGATGCCACATCAAGTTCATGAGTTTAAAGTATTTTATTCCAGCTGGATAGGATTTGAACTGTTTCTATTTTTTATGTACTAAGTTTCCAGGAGAGTGAAGTGAAAAATATAAATAATAAGAGCTAGAAAAATGTGGACAGGTTACTTAGGTTCTTATACAATCAGTTTACTAATATTTATGTGCCTAGAATGTTTTTGAAATATAAAGAATGAAATAAACCATGGCAGGTGCCCTCAAGAACATAATGAGTCAGAGTAGACCAGAATGTTCTAGGCAAAGCTCCAACTTTGGGTCATTGTTCATAGGATAGTGGGTTTGTACAACACCCTGGCCTGTGCAGAGTTAAAACAGACCATGGCTACTTGCAATTCCACTCTGCTATTCAGCCTTAAAGTGTATGAATCTAGAGCATCTCACAGGCATAGCCAAATCTGTTTTTCCTTTAAAAGATGAAGCTGTTGCCTGAAGCATAGACTAGCCATCTTTGCTTAGCAGTATCATCAGGTATGGCTTCAGGGAAGAGGCACTTGAAGAGTCTTGAATCCATTCATTCAGTAAACTCATTGAAAGTCTCCTACATTCCAGTACAGACTCTCACAGAGTACAGACATGTATTCAAGGAGCTCACACTACGGCGGGCAGCACAAGCAAACAATAGTCATGATACAGTGTTGAACTACTTTATGTAAGAGATAAGCCCAGCATGTAGATTTGAGAACTGGTAGAGAGTTATAACTGACCACTATCTGACTTGGATAACCCAGTGAATAGGTAATCATGATAGGCAATTCAGAAGGAAAAGGTAAATTGGAGAAAAAGTTGTTGTTGGTGTCTTTTGTACATATGGAGTGTGAGCCAACCCAGTAGTAATGTTGAGTCTACAGCTGATCTATGGATATTAAATTCAACAGTGAGATCTGGGAAGGGGAGATGACTGTTTGGATATGGTTCCTGAAGAGAATATATACAGTAAGAGAAGAATCAAAATTGGGAACCCTGAGAAATGCCAATATTGAATGGGAAAATTGGAAAAGGGCATTCAACAAAGAAGGAATTTAGAGAAGGCTGAACAAAGTCAGGAGTATTAGGAAAACAGAGATATAAGCATTGTCTCAAAGAAAAACTGGGCAGTAGTGTTAATTGCTCAGAAAATGACTGATAATGCACCATTAGATATGTCAGAGAGGAGGTCACTGGTGACTTTAGCCAGAAAAACTTCAGTAGAATCAGGGGTGGAAGCCAGATGGCCATGAGTTGTGCAGAGAAAGCAAGGTGTGAAAAGAAATAAAGTCTCTGGGAATTTTAAGAAGTTTGACTCAGAGTAACAGAGATAGCAACACAGAGGATAAATAAGCTAATATGCTGAGAAGACAGAGCAGAAAAGTTGAAAAGTTTGAAAATATGAAAGAGTAGAGGAAGTAGGAAGCAAAAATAATGAAAGCATGGTAGAGAACCTACTGTTAGAAAGAAGGAGGATATGTCTTCCTCTATAACCACAAAAAAAGGAGAAGGTGTAGATGTGGGCAGGTACATTTGTAAGAATGAGGATGAGTTATTAAAACTATTCAGAATTGATTGCATCAAAATTTGTGCAGAATTAGGTTGCAAAATTCTATATTGACTCAATGTCACATGGTTTTAAGACAAAATTCCTTTTAACATGTTAGTTTTTATTTCCTATCACTTTGACATCATATTATTAAAGAGGTTCCATCTAAGCCTAAATTTTATTTCTAATTGATACCAGCATAGCATCTCAGAAGATTGCACCAGAAAACCAGAGAACCAGAAGAGCTGGGGATTTTCCTCTTGAAAAAAAAGATTCAGGCAGTTAGGAGGGTTTAAGGAAAAGTGGAGACTCTTCTTCCATCTGGAGCCATCTGGAAGAAGGGGTAGGAAGATAGAGAGATGGAAGAGTTTGGCTTCTCTCCATTGAGGACACATGTTGGAGAGCTGGGAGTAAAGAGTTTGGATCATAGCAGGCAGCAGAGATATTTCCGCTCTTTCTGTATTTTTCTTGCTTCATACTGAGATAGAATTTCATTTGCTAGATTTTTCTTTGTTTTTTCTCACCTCTACCCCAGTCTAAGCCCATCTTCCAAAGCCCTATTAACTTCTGGTCTAGAAACTGGTTTTCCTGTTTTACATCTCTGGTCAAAGCTGTCTGAGAGCTTCCTATTATAATAAAATGCAGACTTACTAGTATGGTCCATATGGCTCCACCTGTTTGTTTTTCCAGCCTTAATGAGATACAATTCACATATTATACAGTTTACTCTTTATAAGTGAGTGCCTTTAGTATATTCAGAGTTGTGCATCCATCACCACAGTTGTGCATCCCCTCACCAAACAAAACAAAACCCTCTGCACCTCCTTTCATTCATCTCCCTCCTAAATTCCCTCCTCCCAGCTGTAGGCAACCACTAATCTACTTTATGTTTTGGTAGATATGCCTATTCTGAACATTTCATGATATTTAAATCACACTATATGTGATCTTTTGTGAACAACTGTTTCACTTAGCATAATATTTTCAAAGCTCATTTGTGTCTTAATTAGCATGTATCAGTACATTGTTCCTTTTAACTGCTGAGTAATATTTCATTGATTAAATATACCACATCGTGTTTTCCATTCATTAGTTGATCAACCTTTGGGTTGTTTCATTTTTGGCTATGATGAATAATGCTACTATTAACATTATTGCATAGTTCTTGTGTGGAGTTATGTTTTCATTTCTCTTAGGTATGTACCTCAGAGTCAGTTTGCTAGATTATATGGTAACACTTTTTAACCATTTGAGGAAATGCTCTTTCCCAATTATACATTCCAGTGGACAATCTAAACTGACTTCTTCATGTTCAACCAAAACTTATTATGTGTCTTTCATTATTTCCATTTTAATGGGTATATAGTGTTATCTAATTGTGGTTTTGATTTGCATATCCCTAGTGATTAATGATGTTAGGCATCTCTTCGTGTGTTTATTGTTCATTTATATATCTTTCTTGGAGATATTCAAGTCCTTTGCTCATCTTTAATTAGATTCATTTGTTATTGAGTTGTAATAATCTCCTAAATATTCTAGAGACGTGGATTCTAACTGTTCACATTCTGGCACATTTCTTACACTCTTTCTCAAATTAACATAAGTTGTTCCTCCCTCAGTCTAAAATAGCTTCCATCCTCTCACCCATATTATTTTTCCATAGCACTTTTCACTGCTATAAACTGCATCATGTTATCTATTGATTCTCTGGCTTTGGGTTTGACTCCCACATGGGAATGCACTTTCTGTGTTGTCCATTCCTACATCTCAAAACCATCTTGTAATAATGATAGGCTGCCACAATAGAACTCATGGGCCTGGAATCAGAGTCCAATTCCCAGTAGGTGTGAGACCCTGGGCAAGGACTTAGGTTCTTAGTGTTTTTATCTTTTCATTTTAAAGGTGGGAACAGTTAACAGTCTCTAATTGATATGTTGTATGGATTGAGTATGTATATGTTTATATATGTACAAATATATACACATACATATATGTACATGTATACATATGCATAATTTATAACAGTAGCTAACAAAGACATAATAGAATAGTCAATAAATATTTTTGAATGGATATTAATAAATTTTCCTTCTATTAATGAATTTTCTTTCTTTCTTTCTTTCTTTTTTCTGTACCAGGGATTGAACCCAAAGTCACTTAACCCTGAGTCTTATCCCCAGCCCTTTTTATTTTATTTTTTTTGTTTTAAGATAGGGTCTGACTAAATTGCTTAAAGTCTTACTCAGTTACTGAGGCTGACTTCAAACTTGTGATCCTCCTGCCTCAGCTTCCCAAGCTGCTCAGTTTCCTCCTAAAGGCTCAGTCATTTTCATCAACGCACATCCTCCTCATGACCACACAGGGTGTTCTTTATGGAACGCATACCAGCTGGGCTTTGCATAAGGACTGATTTCTTTGGTCATCATGGAATTTTACTGACTGTCCACCACGTGGCATCTCTTCTATGTGTTGCATCTGATGGAATCCTTGCAGTCCTGGGGCAAGTTTCGTTGTCCCTTTTACCAGTTGAGGAACCTAAAGATTAGGGTGGTTAAATACAGTTCTGAGATCACAGAGCAGTAAGTTGTCGATTAGGATTCAAACTTGAGTTGGTGTTGGTTTAGTGTTGGGATTGTCAACATTCTGACTCTGCTGCCTTGGGCCAGGGCTCACAGTCTCCAGTCATCCACAGAGTATTTCCCAGGTCATTTGTCACTGTCTTCCCTAACATGCCAGCTTATGACATTTATCATATTTCAACATCTATGTTAACTTAGTCCTTATCACTGATTTTCCAACATTCTAGCCGGTCTATCTTCAGTCTAAATGCAGCACCAGAGTTCTCATTCCCTGAGCTACCTCATTGTGAGTCTATCTGTGATTTGCTCAGAGAAAGACATTCAGGCATCTAGCTTCCTACTCCCCTTTAATCCAGAGCTACAAGCAGGAAGAACCCTGGCATTGGACCCATGGTTTTGAATGCTAACTCTTACTAATAGTATGACCTAAGTTCACCCACCTTAAGTTAGAAATAATAACCTCCACCTCCTTTGATTGTGGTGAGATTTCAGTAAGAAAATATGACTGTGGGAAGCTTTGTCCACATGCCTGAGTCAGGCATCAGTGTAATTACTTGCAACCATTGCTGAAAGCTTCATGTAATTTCATTTTTACCTTTGCCTTCTTTGGATCATTGTAAGCATCTTCTACTACTTTCTTTTTCCCACTACCCCAGTAGTCTAAGTTGAAATCTCTCTGTCCATTTATTTAAATGTTTGTGATAAATTATGTTGTATGCTTTTAATTATATTTTAATTTTATTTTGTTTTTCAGAACTGCCCAATTTAGTTTTAGTTTTTTATTTTGTTTGGATTTTGGCATTCTTAATATGCCAATCACTTTTCTCACTTTAACATGTGGATTGACCTGCCCATGACAGAACTTAAAGGTGAACATCTCATCCAAAAGAATAGTTTTATGTGTGTTATAATATAGTAGTATTATCTATGCTTTTGTCAGTTTTTCTTAATTTGTAAATGAATTTTGGTTTATAATTAAATTATTCATAAGATTCCTGTTTCACTAGTTTTGATATAATATCAATGATATAATATCTACCTTAAGTATTGCACTTATTAGTCTTATACACTAAACTGAATGTGTTCACCAGCATCACTTTTTGCTCTCTCCTGTGGATATTTGCACATTTTATTTATAAATATTTGATGCACTTTTTTTCTAAAATGCATATCACAGAGTCAGTGGCCTCATCATAGTTTCCTGATTTTCTTAGTAATCAGTCAGTCCTTATTCAAAAAGGCAACGTTTTGGCTGAGCCCCCTGGTTATGGAAGGGAAACTGAGGGGTGTGTCTTTGCCCATAGGAGGCTTCAGTCTGGAGTGGCTGCTGAACACAAGAACAGTGGTCCAGGTGTGGGGACAGGGCAGGTGTAGCTTCCTCTAAGAATATAGAGCTCAGGCTAGGGCAAGAGAAGTTAATGAGATGAAAGAAAACCTAGCCAGCTTACTCTGGAGCATGGTCTTCCTTTCATGAGCACTTTTGAAAACACATTGTGTAAATTAGACCTTTAAAATCAGGGATTCCATAGTTCTTCTAAGGCATTTTACTTTTGCACATACTTTTTTGGAAAATATTAACATAGCCAAAAGGTACATAATGGAAAACCAAGAAGGACCAAACATAGAAGCAAAGACCAGAATGATGGTTTCTAGAGGCTGGGGAGTTGATGGGAAAAAGGGAAGATGTTGGTCAAAAGGTACAGTGTTTCAGTTAGACAAGATGATCAAATGATAAGTATTTGAGATGATGGATATGTTGATTAGCTTGATTCAGTAAGTCTATCTTTTATACATTTATCATAGAATCACTTTTACCTCATAAATATATGCAATTATAATTTGTCAAAATGTAACAAAAACAGCTGAATAAAACTTTAATTTCAAAAAAAAAAAAACCAAGAAGGTCAGATTCCCTCAGTAATCTGCCACTGTGATATAGTGAGCTGCTATTGGCTAATGAAAACCAATGAAAACAATAGACTGCAATTGGATAAGCATAGGATAAAAAGCCTCAAGAGAACAGTACTAAACTCTGATTGATCATGTGAAACAACAATAAACCCAATGTTCATATGACCAGATTTATATAGTCAGATTCATTATAACTCCTTAAAACCACCCAAAGAAAGGAATCAGTCTGGATTCTGACATTCACCAGACTCTCCATTCTCAACTTTCAGGTTTGGGCATTCTTCTCCAATGTAGCGAATGTTTGTACTTCTGGGGCAGGGGTTTTATCAAACCCATCAGTTGTCATCCTAAGTCATCAAGAAATAAATTCAGCACCCATGTTTCACCGAAGATTTTTATTTTGTAGCCTCTTGATTTGTACAACAGAAACATGTTTCCCAAAAAAAAGAAAAAATGTATCTTTTTTATTAGAGTGGCATACACCATATGACCCTTCCACTCACTGAGGACTCTATCCATTGGCATGGTTTCCCCTTTTCTCCAGGAGAATAGGTACTTACTTAATGAAAATTTGAGTGCCAAAATTAATTAATTAATAACATCATTCCAGTACATTGATGTCATCAAATGTCTTACCTGTGATATTACCCTCTTATATTTAGTTGAGATTGACACTTTTAAAATAGTTTTGTGGGGCAGTGAAACAATAATTCAGAAGGGTCATTGATTCCTCTAAAATCTTTCTCATGTGCTTACTAATACATTGTGCATAGAGCCCTATCCTCCCAGCTTTAATGAAGTGATGGTAAATAAGTTCATGTTTCAAGGACTAAAATCTTTCCTGGCCTGGGCAGATCAATGCTAACATGACTAACTTCTGCTCAGTGAATAACTTGCTTTTTGAGAATCACCTTCCATTTTTTTACTAAAATACATTAAGCAGATGTTTCATTCTATAATTTCTCTTATTACTTCCCTCTTTCTAAAATGTATATTCTCATGCCCAATGTTGCAAAATGCCCTTGTGGGAGCCCTAGTGCTGAGATATTTACATGAACAGCAAGGCAAATAATATTTTTAGTATTAGACTGAAAGGTTTTTCCATCTTCCAAGTTTTCAGTATAATGTGTTCTTCAAAATAGCAACAATCAACACACACTTCACATACCAGTATGTATGAGAAACACATTGTATAGTTTTAAAAGTAAGTCAGAATTTACTAGGGGTGATAAAACATTGAATGTCTCAAGGAAATTTGTATCATTGCTTGACATTTAAATTTATTTTTATGATATAATTTGTAATTAATTCATTTCCATATTTTATTTGCTTTCAGCAAATTTAAATATCGTGCAAAGTCTTAGATTTGTAATTTGTGAGCTTACGTTTGATAATGACACCTGTAATGAAGAAGTACAGAATTGCTATTTCTTTCTTGAATGAATGGCTTCATCTGAAGGGAAGATCAAGTTCAATAAGCTATAAAGTGGTTCTCAGAATGTACTTCAGTGATGGGCCAGACATTCACTTTTTGTCTGTTCCTTTCTATCATGAAGTAGTAAAACCAGAGCAAATAAATGGCTCTAGAATAAAATTGAAGTGCTTCTGGTTCATGTGGATGCAGAGTAGTTAGCCTTTGGGATTTGAGATTCTTCAGTGTAAGTAATAGTGAATAGTTAAGGCAGAGTCTGGTACCTTAACCAGTAGCACAAGAATCACCTGGGAATTTGTTAGAAATGCAGATTCTTGAGCCTCACTTCAGAACTATAGATAGATTCACGTGGGGTTTAATAAGCCCTCCAGGTGATTCTGGTGCAAGCTAATTCTTAAAAGCTACTGCTCCATCTCTTTGCTATTCAGCACAGTCTATGCCTGGATCAGCAAGAGTATCTCGAGCCTTAGAGAAATGCACCATGTCAAGTGGGACCTTGAGTGTCAACATTAGAACTGTCTGTTAACAAAATACCCAGATGATCCTGAAGCATGTGAAAACCTGAGAACCACTCATCTGGGTTTTTAAGGTTGAGGTCTGGGAACTTGCCAGTGGGACAGCATTCTTCTTTTTTATTTTAAACATATATATATATATATATTTAGTTGTGTGTGTGTATATATATATATATATAATGTGTGTGTGTGTATTTAGTTGTTGTCAGTGGATCTTTATTTTATTTATTTATTTAAAAATAAGATGATGTTGGTGCTGAGAATCAAACCCAGTACCTCACACATGCCAGGCAAGTGCTCTACCACTGAGCCACAATTCTAGACCAGGAAAGCATTCTTAACTAGAGGCATTTTGGAGGTTTTCAAAGTGGAACTCCATTGATACTTTACTGTTTGTATACCCCTCTCTGCCTCCTCTGGAATAAAGAAAGGGAAAGAAATGTGTAAACTTCTTGGCTACAGTGTTCAAAACTACGTAAGGACATACTGTATTTGTATCATGAGATGGAAAGCAGAGCCATTATATGGGTAAAAGAGCTATTATCTGGGTAAAAAAATCACCTATTAGACATGTAGACATGTACACATGCACATACATAATATCCAACAATGATCTAGATGTATATAAAAAGCAAAATTTTTCATATGTATTTTTTTAAGCTTTCAATTGTCTAACTTTTCATGTACAAACAAAGCTAATTTGAGAGTCTTTTTTTCTTAGGTTGTTTTCTACCTTTGAATTTAATTTTCTGTCTTATGAATTTTTTAAGAGTCTTTTTATCAGCGAAGGAAGCTGCAAACTTCCGAGGCTATCCATCCTTCATCTAGATAGGGTGACTGTCATGGTGCTGAGGGGTCAGGAGACAAAGCTTTCTGTGAAGGTGATAAAGTTTGCCTCTTTCCAAGGCTTATGCGTCACTTTACATGTACTAGTAGTGAACCCTGTGACCTGGCAGGCAAATAATATTTGACCAAGTAAAACCTTACTGGTAAAAAATATTTTTATCATGGAAATACATGAGCATTAGAGGGTTTTAAAAAAAATCCTTCTGAAATCTTTGCACAACCACCCCCCATATGTAAATAGGACTGTCACTCCTGTGTTTGTCCACAGCTAGAGCTCCAGATGAACCAGTGTAGTGTGCGATGACAGGAACAGCTGACTCATTAGTAGAGAGCAGTGAAAGGTAATTAACCCTGGGAAAAGTACAGCTGCCGTGCGGGCTGTTCCTTTCTGTAGGATCTGATTAGAAATTAGTGTTAAACCACTGATTCTTTTTTTTTTTTTTTTTTGAAAGACTGTCATTGATAATTCACTTTCACTCTCAGGTGTGTCCTTAGAAAAGGTTCTCAAATGTACTTATATACAAAAGGGCTCAAATCTAAAAAGCATTTTCTGATAACAGTAGACACCTGTTTTCCTTGTTAAGAGAGAGTTCTTTTAAATAATATTATGTCTTTTGAAGAACAGTAGTACCCCAACCCATATTCTATAGTTAATAAGCTGTAGATATTTGTCATTTAATTAAGGTCCCCCCCCATATTTTCTCTGATGATGCTTCTCTGAAGCAATGGAAACTCTCCAATTCTAAGCCAATAGCTGTTAGGGAAGGTAGGTGAAGACTGTTTCAAAATGAACTTTCCCCTCAAAGAAAAGTAGTCCTAAACTTTTCTCTCTCTTTTTTTTTTTTCTTAAATCCCAAATTTCTCAATGTCCTTCAAAAATCTGAGAAGTTAAGGAAATTAACTTCAGAGGACCAGCAATGATGTTTGAACTTGTTAAACATTGGTCTCTTTGTCGTAATTTGGGCTATATCTGTGTATATTCTTTGAGGAGTGCTTACACCTGTTCATCTTGATTTGGGCCTTCACACATCTAATAATGAAAACATTAGGGCTTTAAGACATTGAGAATTCACATAGGTGCCTAAAGAATGTGATAGACAAGATAATGCCCCACTTCCCCCACCCCCACAAGATATCCATGTCTAATCCCTGGAATCTGTGAATATGTTACCTTGCATGGCAAAAAGCATGTGAGTGAATTAAGAAGTTTAAGATGGGGAGAATGCCTTAGATTATTCAAAAAAACCTAACTGTTCACATGGTCCTTAAGACAAAGGCAGAATGAGTTGGGGATAATAGTATGCTCAGGACTCAACCCAATCCACCATTGCCAATTTCGAAGATGGAGGAAAAGGGTAATGAGCCAAGGGGATCAAGGTTCTCTAAAGGATGGAAATGGCTCTCAGTTTAGAGCAAACAAGCAAACAGGGACTTCAGCCCTGTAAGAACAAGAACTAGATTCTGTCAATAACTCAAGCAAGTGAGGAAATGAATTCTCCTTAGACTCCAGGAAGGAATGCAGGCTGACTTGGTTTTACCCTGTGAGACCAGACCAGATCTAGGACCTCCAGAACTGAAGATGTAAGTCTGGACTGTTTTAAGCCAGTAAGTTTGAAAAATTTGTTACAGCAGCAATAGAAAATTAATAAAGAAAAGAGGTCAATCAGTAGATGGAATATATTTTACAAATATATAAACCTATAAAGAAGTTCCTGTGTTTGAATGAAGAGAAAATTTTGTTTTTTGTTGTTATTTTTGTAGTTGGACAGAATACTTTTATTTTATTTATTTTTATGCAGTGCCAAGGATCAAACTCAGTGCCTCACACGTGCTAGGCAAGCACTCTGCCATTGAGCCCCAGCCCTAGCCCCAAGAAAAATTTCTTGAGAGACCAAAATGGTCTGTAGAAGCTGAAATATTTGTTCTGTGGATTTGAACGATCGTTATCCCTAACTCAGAGATTTCTATCTTCTACTTTGTGATACCTCTCCCTTTCCCCCACCCCAAATTCCCTACATATTTTTTAAACATAGTTGCCTATATCATCAGAGGTGCAAATATGTTTTATCAAACCCTTTTGTGAGTATGTGTTGAACTGAGCATGAGTAAGGGGAAGGGACTATCCAGGGTTGGAAGTACATACCTCTGCTGCTGAAATAGAGCTTAGTACTTGGAAGCAGACTGCTGCTTTGTCTACCTCTGGCTACTGGGATGAACACAGAAGGTAGTGATCTCAATTAGCTTCACTTTTTTCATGTGTCTTTTCAAAGACATGCCATGATTATGAAGGAAAAATATTCAAAGAAAGTGTAAGAGAGTGCAAATAAAGTATTTATGTGAGGGTGTTCAGTAAAGATGAGCTGTATTTACTTAGAAAATACTGTATTCTCTGTTTGATAAAAAGAATGGAAGAAAAAGAATGTAGTAGTTTCATTTTTCTTTATGTCTGTGCCATTTTTCTCCCCAATACAAATGTCATCAGTTTGGAGTTTATGGCTGTGCATGGTTTAAAATAAAACGTAAGTGCACAATAGTCAAGACACTCTGGCAAATTTTGAGAGAGAAAAGGGAGGTTTCAGAACTAGGGATGACATAGAGTTTAAATGAGTTGGAGGCTTTCCTAGACAGTTTTCTTTCCAAATTTGGAAAAATAAGACAAACCGTATTTCTATTTTACATTGGGCTTTTATTCCCACAAGAGGACCAATTTAAATTGCCTTAATTTTTCACAGAAATGAGGTAAAAGGAGACATTGAGGGAAATCTGACCATAAGATCTGTCACTCTTCACACTTGCACTTCTTTGCATTTTGTGATCGACATTTTCAACATAAGGAAAGAAATTCTCTTCAGCTGGCATAGTCACCAAAGTGACAAAACCTATAGTATCCCAGATGTTTAGCATCTGGGATGTTTTGTATTAAAATCCAATTAATAAACTATTACTCAAACACCTGAAAAGGATCACTTCGGTTTCTTACAATTTAACTCAATAATAATTGAGCAACTACTAGAAACATAAAGTTACATTGCCTCCAAAGGTCAACTAGACATATCCCCTCACTTCCATGGGGCTAGTCAAGGATTGAGAAAAGAAAATGGGCTTGAGTTAGTTGCCTCTCAGGTAGAACACAGTAGTCAAGATGAATGTGCCATCAAAACACTGTTGCAATATAGGATTCTGGGAGATACTCTCAGCTGCAACATGAATGACAGGGGCATTTCCACGGGCACATTTTACAGTTCTGACACTGAAAAAAAAAATCCTTGGAAAGTTACAAATGAAATCAATAGATTCAAAACATTTAATTTCAGCTGTCTAATTCGACCATCTAGTCTCTTTGATCTTTTTGTAACTATATAAAAATGTGACTTTAATGCATTGTTTAAACCAAGCCAATCTGACTACTGGTGTTCTTTCAATTGGTCTTTGGAGACATTTATTTATTTTAGTCAAAGTTCTCTGAATCTCTCTAGGGATAAATTTTTCAGTAATTATCTTCTGGAAGCATTTCTAAGTCTATGCTCTTGTTTCTTCTAATACTTTACCCATCCTATTGGAATTCTCAGCTTGCTGGTTTGTACTTAAGGACAAAAGTTGTGTTTTATAGATCTTTTTATGCCCACTGAACAGCATGGAACAACATGTAGATTGCTGCTCAATAACCATGTATTGAACTAGTAATAAGTAAAATTTTAAAAGAAAGATATTTGTACTTAAAAACATCTATGTGAAACATTCTAATTTATAGTAAGACTAAAATCCAAGGACCACTCTGCAAAAATCTGTTACCACATTGGCCTCAACAATTGAGGCAGGTCTACTTTATAAACTTCAGTAGATTCTCCCATTCCATATTCATAGTCAGATAATGAGAATAAATGACTATATTCTTTTATCTTAATTCATATTTACAGAATATAGTAATGATGTTAATGAAAAGCAGTTACTGTTGAGAAAAACAACAGACTTGTTGAAAAATTCTAAAGAACCTCTTAAAATTGGATAAGGAAAATGGAAAATTTCCAAAGATATCAAGGATATTGTGTGACAATCTATATAATAAAACAGCTTAAATAGAGAAAATTCCCTTTACACAATGAAAAGCCTCATTTTTGAATCAACAAGTGCTCTTTGAACTTTATTAGAAGTGTTTTGACATTATAAGGTTGTTTAGTATAGATTTACTCAAAATAGCACATTTAGTTGCAACACAAGCCTTGAAGTTAAGTGGTTAGTTTAATAAAACAGAGTTTCCATAGTTACCGCAGAAGAACAGAGAATAACTTTTATTTCTTTGGAAGCCAGGAAGGGGCTTTAGAGAAAAGATTAAGCAAACAGACCCAGGCAGGTTCATTATGCGTGGCTTCACACCTGATTGGCTTTTTAAAAGAGGAAACTCTTGATATTACAGGAAATTAAAGTGTTGCCACTAAAATCTCTAGCAGCACATTAAGGAGTCTGGACATTGCTTTTCTCTGGGAATTTCAAACTCGATTCTGAGTCAGAAAAGAAACTAGTTCAACAAGATGTCTCCATGAGATGCATTTTTTGCTTATGGTGTTTTGATAATAAACCATGTCCTAAATAAATGGTTAAAACACTACACTGAAGACAGAATGCATTACTCTATGTGACAGATCATACAATCTTTGATCTAACTTTGTTATTCACGATCAACATTTTGTTGAAAGGCCTGATGGGAGGGAAATTGAAATCCATGCTTGGGAAGATGTCTTCTTGTGCCAGCTTGTTGTTGTCTCAGTTTAGCATTGAGATGTGCTTTCTGTGAGTGTTAATGGAGGTCACTGTCATGCTCTCCTTTGCTGAGTGTAACCCAAGGAGTTCTTCACAGTTGACTATTGAGAAACAAAATGGTGAGGTTTCTAGAATCTCACCTCCAGCTCACCAGCCTCTAAAGCAGCAGTGATTAACAGGACTTTTACAAAGTTTCTATGTAGTTACAAGGACAGTTTCAATCTTCTGTCATTTTTTTGCATTAGCTATGATTATGCTTTTACCACAAAAATGCATTTGTTTTAAAGGTAACAATACAGACTGGGAGAATAGCTTATGTTTCATCTATATTTATCAGCACTCACTGTACATTTGTGTCTTCATTACCAGGAAATATTAAGGGACATTGTGCCATCTATTCCTGTTTACAGTTTATTATGCAGAGATAGGAAACACTTAGCATGTAAAATGAATGTAGAAATTATTCCTGGATAGAAACACGGACATTTCCCACTCGTTGGCTCTTTCTCCTCCATCACCGGATCAGAGTGTAATTGTCAGTAATCAGGCCTGCTTGCTGCTGATAAAACCACTCTGAATGCTAGCAGCCTTCTTTGTGTGATGACTCAATTATTCCAGAAGTGCCTCATCAAATCTGCCCCATCAGCTGGGCTAATAAATAAGGAGAAGAAACTGGCCCCCCAAAGCAAATTATAAATCCATTTGCATTAACCATTTCGCTGGTCCATGATCTAGGCAGAAATAAGCATGGCAGATTGTGTTAAGCTTATTTGAATATGTTTATAATGTTTACAGCATGCAACTTTTTTTCCCACAAGGTGTTGGAATTATCAGTCATGAATGGCATCTAAACGCAGTTATGTTAATTACAGCAAGGCTTTAAGTATCTTTGAGGGCTATTTTGTTACTTAAATCAGGTGAAAGTTAAATCATCTTGCAAGGAGAAATATAGGTTTTGTATAAGTTATTGGAATTGCTTCAGAGTTTAAGGAGAAGAGATCTGTGTTTTATTTTTACAGGAACTGAAAGGACAAACACAAATACTGTCATGCCTACTAGTGCAAGTACAATTATTTCCTGTCTGTCACAGAGGAAACCAGAAAGTTATTTTGATGCTCTGGATGACTTCAACAATCTGCAAAGCAAAAACTGCACGTTTTGGGAGCAGATCAAAGTTGCTACAGCACTCCTTGCACTTAAAATTCCTTGAAAGAGTCTATAGAGTAGAGATTTCAAAATCTGGGCAAACTAGTGAAAATCAACTGAATCCATCAATGGAAAATTTAGTTTATTGTTTGACAAATCTTACTTTATTCTTCTTTTTAAGTGACTAACTGTTCTGAATTGCAAGTTTTGTTCATATTTGAACTTCAGTGATCACTCAGGGAAGTAAAAAGTATTAAAAGTGTATCATTAGGAACAAATTGATTGCCAATGTAAAAAAATTTATCTTGTTGAACAGTGATTTAAAATCTGAAACATCCTTCCTAAACGTAAGTGATCCCAGTGACCTACTTTGCTATGGGAACTGTGTTTCCTGCAGAGTGGTTCCAGTTTTGCAGAAGCTCATCCTACTGTGATCAGGCACCTAATTATGGGCTGGTGGTAAAAGTAAAGCTTGTGGCCAATAATCAGTATTTTTCTTTTCCTAAAACATCTTAAATGAAACTCAATATTTATCTTCATTTGCTCCAGCCAATGAAGCACATTCCCTAATAACTTAGGGAGCTAAGCAGAAGAAAGTCATTTTCAGTGGCATAAATATTAAGTAGGAGTAGACTCACAAAAATTTTGTCCATCAATTCCTAAATATAGACTTTCTTGCTATGATGGAAAACTAACTCTATAGTTCACTTATATTGAAATTCCAAAATAAAAGTTTTAAATTATCATTAGAAATTTCAAGGCACCAAATAGTAAATGGAAAACTGAAGATTTCCATTGTATTTCCAGATAAACATATGGATCAAGATTATATATAAATATGAGTATGTATATATAGTATAATAATACATCATATGATACAAAATTGGCCATAACTTAAATTATCATGCTGATTAATATAAAAATAAATGTGGAAACTTAGAACTATAAAGAACTTGCCTTATTCAAAAAAAAAGAAAGAAAGAAAGAAAGAAACAGGCAAGGATAATCCCCCCTTTTCATCATTCTAACTAATGAACAATTGGTGACATATTAAAGTTAGAACAAGCTGGGCATGGTGGTACATACCTGTAATCCCAGTGACTTAGGAGGCTGAGACTGAGGATCCTGGATGGAAACAGACATTTCCCACTCATTGACTCTTTCTCCTCCATCAACAGATCAGAATGTAATTATTAGAGGCCAGCCTCAACCACTTAGCTGAACTCTGCTTCAAAAGTAAAAAGGGCCACGAATGTAGTTCAGTGGTAAAGTGCTCCTAGGTTCAGTCCCCAATAAATAAGTAAGTAACAGTGACTGAGAGATGAAAACTGTTGAAAATTGTAGAGACAGTGGTTCACGGGATAACAATACTAAAGTAAATATGTCCGCATTCTTATGTTTACTTATTAAAGAATTAAATCTATGAGTGGTCTTTGGAGATTGCATTAACATTCCAGTCTTCAGAGAGAACTGCCATGCAATTCCTGTCTAAGAACAAATGGGTTGGTTTCATTGGAATGCAGACTCCAGGAAATTGGTGGTGGCAGTAACCTCATATTGGTTGTATTTTGAGCCATAAGTGCTATATATATTTTGCATTAAATTCATTTGTCTGTTAACCAAAATTTTCACTTTGTGTTTAGTTTGATAGATTTTTTAAATTAGTACATCCTTTTAGATAAGTAAATCTGTGGTTCTGCAATCTATAGGAATGCATATATATGCATATATATCATATATATCATTTCACTTTAGATGGTGCACACCTATATATCATATATATCATTTCACTTTAGATGGTGCACACACTGTGCACTCCCAGTGACTTGGGAGGCCAAGACCTGAGGATCCCAGATAGAAACATGGACATTTCCCACTCATTGACTCAATACAATTTGATATATTTTCTGTTTAAAAAAAAAAAAGCACAGCAAATTCATTACATTGTATCATAGGTTTGAAGAACTGTCTTTTTCAGAAAGTACTCATCCATGAAGCATCTCTAAAGGCCTGAGAGTCCTTAATTATTGGCAGATACAAAAGCAGAAAAATAGTGTTCTTGGTGAGACTTTATGTTATAAATAAAGCCAAGTTATGATTAGAGAGCACACTTAAGAACTGTGTAACCCATTAGGGTACTAGCACCTTGGTTGTCATACAGTTTCATCTTTTAAGATTGCCATTCCAGAAAAATACGGATTTCAAAGCAAAGTGTTCATCCTGGCAAACGTGGGATAGAACTAACTCTGGTGCAAGTTCTGGGAGCTTGATCAGGTTTCCAAGTCTTGGGTAAACTGTCCTAAAAATGTGTATTTTCCATGAATATTTTATTAAGCCCTTAAGTTTTATAACAGAATTTAAGATCTTCAGCAAAAAATATTAAAGAATGGCAATTAATAAAAATGGAGTTTTAAAGGTATCTCCTGATATAATAGCACGTGCAGTGGGGAGAGGGGACATTTCAGTGGATGATTCCTTATAGTATCTGCCAAGGGTGGGCTTCCAAAGAGCAGGTGAGCAGAGTTGTTTATGACAGACGTGTGGAATGACAGCATGGGAAGGGCTCCTGGTTCCCATTTGGATTTTGGTGTGCTTCGACTTCCTGAGCCCTTATGTGTCAAATCATATTCCTAAACTTATATTTTCTCCATGCCCTCTGCACAGTTCTCCAAGCCGATCTCAGCTGTGCTGCCTCCGCCCTCCTCCCCAGGGAGGGGAGCCATAGCAGATGGGGTTAGGGCAGAGGGCTGATGCATCTGACAGCAAACGGCCGGGTTGTTGAGTGGAAGCTGTGAGCGTCAGGAAGCTCCTTTTCCCCTGAGACCCAACTAACCACTGAAGAAAGTTGAAAATGAGCCCTTTGAGAAACGCTATTAAAAGTAGTAAAAAATTGCAATTGTGCAGATGATGTGCTGCTGTGCGCTTATTCGGATGCTAATGAGTTTGACATTAGGGAACTCAGAGGCTTTACAGCTACTCCCTTATGTGATTCGGTTCTTTATTGGCAATCTTTGAGAAAATAAATGGAAAATGTATTGCTAATAAATACATAACACGATAGGGTATTAGACAAAAAGCCATTACTTTCAGGATTTAGAAAGAGCTTTGTTCGCCAGTGTGACTGTTTTCCAGGATCTTTTGTTTTAGGTTAGTGTATGGCAAACAAAAGGGAATAGGCAGGTGGAAAGCTGCGGAACTCTTTCTGAACTGAGGGTGCAGTAGAATGGGCCAAAAACATTTGTAGAGAAAGGCTTTTTTTTTTTTTTTTTAAAGTTGCAATCAAATACAGACTAAGAATCCCAAGCTCCTGTGCTAGTTTCCAGTTGTTACACCATGGGCAGCAGCCTGCTATATCTTATGAGAGAGTTTTATCTTCATGTTTCCCCAGGAACTACTGTTGCAAACTTAGGTTGACGAAGCATCTGCTTCATGTCTGGTCAAAGACTACAAGTAACACAGACATCTATGCTTCAGAGGCGGGGCTCTTCAATATACTGCAAGGGGTAAAAGACCAGATGACAGAAATCTTCTGAAAGGAAGGTTGGTGGCTTGTGTTTTAAAATTCCAGAACTGCCAGCCATAAACATTTAAAGCATGTGGTATCTGTATATGTGGTGTTGCTGTAAACAAGCCCTCTTGTGCATGTTGAGTACACTACATGGAATTTCAAAGTTTCTCTCAAGGGCTAATGGCCTCCTGAAAACAGATTCTGTTTCCATCCCTGGGGCCAAATAGAGGGGCTGCAGCTCTATATATTGTGATGGATGACAAAGTAAACCAAGGGTGAATTGTTTCCTTGGAAAACAAGTTAAAACATTTGCCAGAGGATTAGCAGCATTTTATGATGGCCTCAATAGAAAGAACTCTAAGTAACAAAATGATATTTTTTTTTTTTGCTACTTCTTGAGCAAATCTAGTCTCAAATTTTTTTTCTTGGTTGTTAAAAGTGAAAATAGTAGAAGTACTAGGGCCAGAATGTAACTCAGTGGTGGAGTTACATTCCACTGGAATGGAGCTTAGCACATGTAAGGTCCCGTGTTCAATCCCCAGCACCCCTAAAAAAATAAATAACAATAATAGAGGGGGGTATAGCTCAGTGGTAGAACATCTATTTAGCATGTAAAAAGCCCTGGGTTTGATCCCCAGCATCATAAATAATAATAATAATAATAATAATAATAACAACAACAATAATAATAAGTCCTTGTCTAATTTCTCAACTAAATAGAATATCTGATACATATATATAATATAAAAATATTTTTCTCACTGACATGTAGTATAAAGTTTTTTAGTACAATCCAAAGTACCAAGTTCATAGTTATATTCCAACCAAAGTATAGGTACAAGTGTCAACACGTTGTTTTTCATTGCACTGTTTATTATTACTCTTCTATTTATTTGTCCACACACTTACTCCTTCTTTCTTTTACTTTCTTTCTCTTAACAGAATGAGTTTCAAGCTTTCTCACTAAATTGGACAGACATTTAGTCTCTCTGACAGAGCAGGGTGAACTGAATTGCATACGAGTTACCTGGAGAAAGAGAGCGGTATGGCTACCTTTTTTATTTAAGAAGTAGATATATTGAAAGAAAATGAGTTCAACTAAAGAATTTATATAAAGCTATCCTCTACAACAGTGTTTCATCTCTATGAATTTGCTTTTGAACTTATTGTTAGTTCTGAATTTGGAATTGTGATTTTTGTTCTAAGTACAGTCAACTTAATATTTTGAACTACTGAACAGGTAAAATTCTCTGAAGAAATCCTTTTGCATATTGATTAGTATGTGTCATTTGTTCAAGTATGTTTGCCCTTAAAGAAAGGTTAATTGTTAAAATAGTTTTAAAAATCCAATTTGAATTCATTTGTATTAGAAATTTGTTTGCTTAAAGACTAAAAGCAGTTGTAAGATATTTGAAAAGCAAGATCTTAAAGGTACTATTGATGACATCTGCAATTAATTCCTACAGATAGTAAAAAGTAAGGAGTTCAGTGGTCCTTGGCAAAAATCTGTTTAAAATAATGTATCCCTAAAGAAGGAGTTTATTTTCTAACACTTTTTTTTAACAGAGATGTCTCAAAATATCAGCAAGAAAAAAAAAATCTTAAGACCCTCTTAGTGGGTTACTTGCCCTATTTTTAAACAGGGCATCTTTTAAAAAATGCAAAAAAGAAATCTCCTGAAACATATAGCTGGCGATTGCCCCCTAATGTCACAAAGCTATGACTCTGAGGCCATGGTATGGCAACTAATAGAAATCCTTGGCACACACTGGTTACCTAAGGGAATAATAGAACTATTTACTGGAGTCATTTGGCAAAAGGACACAAACATATGGCTTTGGTTTATATTCAGCATTGCCAGTTGTACAAAGTTACAGGACAAAGTCTACCACAGCAGTGACAACTCAGAAATCAGAAAGAAGAGTCAAAATAAATCCTCCTCCTTATAACAGTTCCCAAGCTTGATTCAGGTCTAAGATGTCTTTTATTCCCAGTGACTCTAGAAAGTTCCCTATGAAAATCATCTGTGGGTAACGTGCATGAATGAGGCCCTCAGGTAGAGCTATTTCCCAGAGAACTGTACTTAATCTGATAGCAGGCTAAATCTGCTTCATCCTTGAGATTTGTATTTATGGGAGATAAGAAGAATTAGGGGAAACAAGGAGAATTATCAAAAATCTAAAGCATAAACATCACCAGTGTTGAATTCACCAGTGTTTGATACAGAAATCAAAGACAGCACAGTAAGAGACATACAGGAATAGAAAGTTGAAATCAAGAATAATGTGCCCTAAACAAAAGATGAAAAGTTTTTTAAAAATTACAGATATGGATTTTTTTTTTTAAAAAAAAGCATTTTTGTTACATTTAGATTTTTTAAAGTTTACTTTCTGAATGTGCTTCTAGTCTTCCTGAGTAATGAATAAATGTATGAAAAGAAAACTAGAAAATTAAAGAGAGTAAGAACAGAGAAAAACACACAAGCATTCCAGCTTGCCCTTGCTCTCCAGAAGTCAACATTCTCCTTCATTTAGTCCTGAAGCTCATTTTCCTATAATTTTTCCTTATGTGACAAGTAAGCATCTTGGCTATCATTTTAGGCTGATCCAAAGCTATGTTTAGAACAAATTGAGGCCAGAATCATCAAAAGAAAGGTCACTCAATGCAGGGTTCTTTGTTCCTCAATCTGGACAAATTTCATCCCAATATACTGGCATCATTTTGGAATTTTCCTTTTCCTACTTCCTGGGTTTCTCTTTGTCATTTTTGTAACTTCATTCATGAAAAGTATCCACTGAAGAAAAAATGTTCCTCATGGAGAAGATTCCAGGATATTTCTCAGCAGCCACAGAACTTCCTCTCATTGTCTTGAGTTTCTCAGTCCTGAAAGAACATCTCACAAGAGTGATGTTCTACAGCATACAAAAGCACATTGCCAATTCAAACATGTCAGGAGGGGTGCACAATGAAATCTGCTTGAGAGCGGAAATCACTGCAAGTTCAGTGTATGTGAAGGACTTCTCAGATTAGAAGTCTATGCATGAGCTAACTAAACAGCATTAAGTTACTTGTGTAAGAGTTTTCAGAGAGCGTCTTCAAAACATGATGATCACCAGAACTTTTTCTGCAAATATTAAAAACCTCAGTACTACTTGGAAATGCATCTTATAAATATATATTGAGCTCATTGTATAGAACTCTGTTGAAAGGAGAAAAACACCTCAACATCACCAAGGGATTTGTTTTACTCAATTTTTTAGAAGTGATTACATATTTATTTGGAGTGATGGGTGTTTGTTTGTTTGTTCAGTACTGGAGATTGAACTCAGGGTTCTCTACTACTGATCTGCTTTTCCTAGCCCTTTTTATTTTTTATTTTGAGACAGGGTTGAGCTAAGTTGTCCAGACTAACCTCAAACTTTCGATCCTCTTGCCTCAGCCTCCCCAGTCACTGGGATTACAGGTGTGTATCACCTTACTGGCTGTTCTAAAATTTTAGTTATTTACTGATTTATTTGCCATTAGGTTAAAATAGAATTTTGAGTGAAAAATAAAATCAAAAGGAACCAAATAACAGTAAGAGGCTTGGGTGAATGAAAGCAAAATTGATTTTTTGAGTTTTACATATTACTTCTTGAATCTTTTCCTCCACAAAGAAGCAATTCTGAAACTTTCTCTTCAGCCCAAAAGAAGGTCCCAGATCTGTGCCCTGGGGTAACAAGAAAGAGATCTGTTCATTGCCCCTGATGTAAGTTCCAGGAAGAAAAGATGGGCAAGTACAAGTAACTAGGAAATCATTTTATACACTTCTATATAGCTTTCTAAGTATATAAGATGTTAAGTGGGAGTTTTCCAAATTCAACTAAATAGTTACAAGTTATTCTAAAGTCAGTTTTTTTCTTCACTGCGTATCTACTTATTTCTATTTCTGCTTCTTGTACATCCATCCTCCAAATTTTACTTCTTGATCTTTGGTATTTTGTAAATTTCTTTTCCTCTTGCCATTCTTCCATATATTCACTTCTTCCCCCACCAGAACTGGAATATGAAACCTTTTTAAAAGTTTTCGTTGTGACTTTATTATGAATTAAATCCTGAGCCAGAACCTCTTTTCTCCTTTCTATTTAAATAGTGTATGCAAAATGTCCATATTTGTAGGTTAAATGAGATTTTTCTTAAAGTAAGGATTTCAGATCAGAAAAAATTAGAATGACAAAGCTCACCCTCAGTTTTCTTAACCCTGTTGAGAACCAGGTTGTCAAAGACAGAAAGAACCCATTGTAGGAATCTCAAAAAATCTGTTGTTGTCATCCTTAAACTATGGAATCCGGAAAAGGACACGATTTTTAAAAACAAAATGTCCAATCAAGAAAAGGAATAACTCGGCGTTTACAAAGTTAATTGCAGTCTTTTCAAAAGTATTGGGGGCCTAAGCTTATTGATAATTAAACATTCTTTTGAAGTTGAAAAAAATAAACTTTCCAAGTAGTAGTATTTTCAAGATTGCAGTACATGTTATTTAGGTCATTTCTTGAATCACACCATGATCATGTGACTCTTCTATGATTCTGGAATAACTAAATACTATGATAATCATCTCCCAACTCTGGGTCTCAAGACAGGTACTGAGGTAGAAATCTCTTTCCACCTTGAATCTCCCATGACCTGAACAAGGTACCACTGAAGATGAGGGTTCATTTTATGAAAATAAAGTCTTTTCCATTTGTAATTTATTAAAGTTCATGGAAATAATCCAAATTAAGAATACTTTGAATTTTCTACTCCTGTGTACAGGCTCTAGAGAAAAAAGACCTGTTTTTGTTTATTTGCTTGCTTGCTTATAGTGCTGGGGATGAAATCCAGAGTCTCAAGCAAGCACTCTACAACTGGGCCACATCCCCAATCCAAAAGACCTATTTTTGAGTTGGGGTGGATGAGAAGAGAGAACCATTTCAGAACATTAAAACTCTCCACACCTAAAAAAGAAAAATACTTTAGGTGTCTATTCTTTTTTCCCATTTAGCCATGATACATGATTAGAAACTAAAACTTAGTAACTATTATTCCTTGGTTCTGAAGAACAGAATGAAGGTGAAATAGATAGCTCAAAAATAATGACTTTGATCTATTTTGCTCTTACTTGGCTCACAAGCTAAATTTGAAAACTTAGTTTTATGAATGAGTTATCAGTTTTTAAATGTTTATACAGGATGAATGTGGTACACCATCAGGAGAACAATAGCTCAACAAAATACAATTATGAGACCAGCATTTCAAACACATTCATGGAGAAGTCCATGAATATTTATGCATTCCTTCCAATGACTTTAATGTGGAGATGGTTGCATGGGGTGGGGGAAAGACTCAGACCCTTGAATAGCGGAATTGCAAAATAGAATCTAGTTAAAAGTTATTAGAAAGAAGGTTGATTTGAATATGTGTCTGAAACTTTCATGTGTAACTTCTGGCATTCTTTGCAGTTTGTGTTTCAGTTTTAATAAAGAAACTCATGGATCAACCTCCATTTTCTTTGGGGGTATTTTTTTCAGGTGGCTGGGGAGAGTTAATAGCACCCGGGTAGCAGGATGATAGACTTGTGTTATGTGGATGCTCTCCCATGAGAATAGCTTCCTCAGAAATATTTGATGGGTTTCATCTTTTTAACCCTCACTTGCTACCGATCTCTCTAATCTAGTTATTTGTGTAGCACACAGAAGGGCGTTTGCATGAGTTCAGCCACTTTATATGCAACAGGGATGTTCCTGTGAGGAGGGGGATTTCACAAGGCGGTGCTCACCATCCTGAGTAAACCAAGCCGTTTTAATCTTAGGCACTGTCATATTTGTCATAAACTTGTGCAGTTTTATAAGAAGGAAAATCAACAGGAAAAAAATCACCTCTGTTTTATTGTTGTTTTCTCTTATTGTGTAGTTTTAAAATATTCATAACAATGAACCAGTTTATTTAGATGAAAGCGACTGCTGTTCAACCAAAGTGGTGAACACTTTTTGTTTGCTAATTTAAAAAGCAGTTCAATGATTGGTATGGTGTTTATTATTGAAGCAATGACAAAAGAGTTCTGGTGGTTTTAATAGTTTTAGCTTACGAGAGCTGTCGTTAATTTCATCTGTAGTGTTGCAGGTGAAAAAATGCACAATGGATAAATAGTCTATATTGGTTTAACTGAACATAATATATAGTGTGTTCTGGAGTTGTTTGTCTCAATAGACTATAGTAATCAAAAGTAATGAACCTATTATGTGCAGGACCTTGGAGAGCGTCGAATGGCAGTAAAAGTGTGGCACATAAAAGGTTTATTAAAGGAAATTAAAGTCCATCATTGCCACACCTGCTCCCCTATTATAAGTCTATGGCAGGTCAGTGCCTTCAATCACAACCTAGCCTCGGAGAGCAGAGACACGGCTCCCATTACCATGGCAGTCACACTGCCTCTCTGCTCGTGTCAGGATTTAAGGATGGGAGCCACGAAGTGTGCCTTCTGCCTGCCTCTTATTTTCAACAGACAAAACAACTTATTTATATTTAAGAATTCTTTCTGACAGTGTGCAGAAGACAATGATTAGCAGATTCTAGTGAAATGGATAGATGTCTTCAAGTCAGAGTCTATGGAAATAAAAGGCCTTGAAAGTCCTTGCAGCCCTTTGATAGTTTATTTGATTGCATTTGAAATATTTAGTAATGATGGGAATTTGATACTGCCACAGAACTCACTTAGACTTCCTTTTACATTCAGATGATTATAACCAGTACTTTTTTTTCTGGAATTGGGAATAAATGTAGGTTATTGTTGATAGAATTTTCTCATGGTATATTCTGAGGGCTTTCCATGAGTTTGGCTTCAAGTTGCTTGTTTAGACACAGTCATTTTCCCTCAGAAAGAAGTACGTACCAGAAAGGGTCTAGTAATGAAAGGGTCTTGTAATGTAAAAGAATCAGATTTTAATAAATCCATTTGAAATCTTTTGGTTTAGCATTTGAGGTTTTATCCCTTTCACAACCACAACTAATCAATCCTTTTTTTTTTTTTTTAATCACTGTGATCCCAGATACATTTGAAACACAAACACTTGTGGAGAAGGATATCAGCCTTCTTGTTGCTGTTCTCTCTGGTTTCCAGCATCTGTAGATGTGTCTCTCAAACTAGTGGTATGCAAGGGCAGTCACAGTGAGATCCCCATAGAGTCAGAATGGTATTCAAGGGCAAGGAAGGGTACTCTGTTTTTCACAATGAACTTCTAATTGCATGTTTTCATATTTTGGTTAATGTCAAAGGCATGACCTCAGGACTTTGTGTTCATGTTACAGATGGATGCAGAGGCTGAAGATAAAACACTGCGGACTCGCTCTAAAGGAACGGAGGGTGAGTTAGCAAACAGGTTCCCTGACACTGTGCCCACCATACCATGAAATATGGGAGTGCCGGTGTTCTGTCCCTAGCGTGTAGTCAGAATGATTACACCTTCCTCAGGGCTTTTTTTATTCAAATCAAGCCAGCATACTGGCTCTTGGCATTGAGAGGCAAAATATTATGAACCAAGTGTTAAAGGACTCTGGAAAGTCCAAGTGATATATGATGCTAATTTTTACAAAATACAATCATGAGTAGATCTGAACATCATGCAAAACATCCTAAGGTTCAGCAAGGGAGGAATGTTTCATGGAGACCTTCAGATTATAAAAGTGACCTCAAATGACCAAGGGAAAAACTGAATTGTTAGTTTATTGCTAAAGCTGATTTTGATTTTCATGTTATCTGGTTTAGTAGCTCCCAATATATACTTAGTTCAAGTAAAATGATGATGTTTGTTTTTTTACTATCCCTGCTGGGAATTTCCGGCAGCTCAGCAAAGTAATGTTTGGAAGGTTTAACTTGCCGGTTATCCCTCTCTTTTTGTAACCAACAGATGGTAATGTGATATTGAAATATAAACAGGCCCTTGATGATCTAAACATCTGGAAAACAGGATTGACTGGCAATAATACCCCTTAAGGAAAATAACTTTTATTATAATTAGCTATATTTGTGTGACCCTTAATTCTAAGTGGGAAACTATAGGTTCACCATGGCTCTGACAACACCCTGGATGGCTGTTTTTCCCACCCCACCTTCCTCGGGTTCTACCTTGCTTAAGAAGAGCTGAGCCCAGCTGTCACCTTGCACTTATCTGGAAGGATTGTGACATTTACAGTTGAAAATGGCCAATCAAGTTGAACACTTCTGTTAGCTATAGGTTTATATATATCAAGGTAGTTAATTGCTGTTTAAGTAAAGTCCAAAATCCCAAGTATTTTTAACACATTCAAGGATGATTTTTTTTTAAAATAAAATGTGACCAGTGGTTATCATTAACATTGATACCCAAACTTCAGAATAATTCTGTACATCATAAAGGACTTTTCTCTACCCAAATGTTTTATACTCTTGTTTTTCAATTTTATTTTAAATCAGTTTTAAAGTAACCATATTTACCCTCATATTTGAAATGTAGTATTTCTAGACACTAAATTTTCATGGGGTAAATGTCTCAATATTTTACAAATTTCAGAGTTTGTTTCATTATTTAAGATAAGCTCATACCTGCCATAAATATTAGGATTTTAGAGATTGTATTTGGAATCTTTAGTTCTCTTATTTTGATGTCTCAAAACACACTACTCTCTCATACTTTCTAAATGTGGGTCTTTAAATTTGCAATTCTTTTTTGGACTTCAAATTCTTTTGGCACATGCACACATGTCCTTAAATAGAGCCAAAATGTTCTTCTAGAAGTGAAATGACTGTTTCTCATGAAGCATGAGTAATCTTGAAAACCACCTGTTGCCTCCCTCCATATGCTGCTTATCCTGGGTGTAGGCAGGTATTTATAAACATGAGCTCCTGTAGTTCCCAGCATCTCAGTCAGAAAAACCAAAGCCCTTTTTTCTATAAGTGTCTCATTTTTAAAAGGTCGTTGGTATTAACATTTCTGAAGCTTACAAGCTTATTCCTTTCTTCTTTAAGTAGAAAGTTTTTGAAATAAAATTTTGGGACATATTCATTTAGCAAAGCCTTGAAAGTTTTGTATGAATACTTGTTTAATGTCATTAAATATGTTATCTTGGGACTGGGTGTAGCTTTGTGGTAGAGGATTTGCTTAGCGTGCATAGGGCCCTGGGTTCAATCCCCAGTATCACCCAAACGTGTGCGCACGCGCACACACACACACACACACACACACACAAACACACACAGAGTAATATTGAAATATTTGTGAATAATTTCCTATTAAAATAAATTTTATTTTAAAAAATAATTCATATCTCTTATGTTCTTATACTTTTTCAATAAAAAGTCCAAACTGTGACTACAAGGCCCCAGGGCCACCTAAGATACTAAACACAGTAAGCCATCATAGGACATCCTCACCTGTCCTCTTATGCCAGGGGACCAGAACAAGAGAAAAGTCAAGGCACCCAGTGAGAAGCCATGTGGGGTCTGTGCTAACCATTCATGGTTATTATCTCTAGGTGGGTGAAAAGTTTCATTCATGCAGTTTTGAAAACCATGAACTGATTGACTCTTCTCCTTCTCCTTTTTTTTTTTTTTTTTTCCAATAGTACCAATGGATTCCCTAATCCAGGAGCTCAGGTAAGATCTGCCCTACATTTTTTTTTCTCATGTTGATTGGTTTAATTATTAGAATGATTTGTTCTTTTCAAGCCTCACAATCCTTGTTTTAGAATAAGAAATAAGTCGAAGGGCTTATTTCACCTAGGCTCTGTCTATATACCAAAGAAGCAGAGAGAAGGGGAACAACTGGACTGATAATGGATCCAAAACAATTTGATCTAATACGCTGATAACAAAACACAGTAACATTTTGCTATAATGTGAGTAATTTCCCACTTTCCTTCATGGAATATGGGCTGCCACACACTTTGTAAACACCTGCATGGTTGGATTTTGCACTGAGGGTCAGTGAACTGAACTGCCATCTGTGAACCTGATTAATGGATCACCCAGATGCTAAGTTATAACTTTTTACTTTAAATAATTAGATAATTTCACCAGGTAGCCACAGTTTGTTTTTTTAACCTATACATTATAAGGTAATGTGACAAATAGGATTTTTTAATGGGTCCATACATTTCCACCTTAGATATCATAACTAACACCTCAGACCTAATATTCTGAAAGTTCTACCTGGTTTTGCAGAATAAATTCCATTTAGGTTTTCTTTTACAGAATCTTTGTTGTATAGTAAAAAAGAAAAAATGATGAAAAGTGTACTTAAGGTAAAAAAAAAGAAAAAATTCTGATGTTACATTTTCTATCAGGAAAAAGATGTTTCATCCCCTTGCCTATTTTCAAGGTTTGCTAATGCGATTCCAGAAAGTCCTAAATTCACTATTTAGTCTACCTTTTTGAAAACAGCAATGATGTACATATGTTCCTCAGGGAAGTGTTTGAAAAATAGAGGATGTGTTACAGTATCTGACACGCTTGCAATTTAGAAGGTATGCATTAACAATTTGCATAGTTATTTTTCCAAGCAACCGTGCTTTGTGGTTCCCTGGATCACAGGTTGTCTTTGTTACTTTCCTGTTGCATATGACTTACTCTGTCCCAGCCTTGGTCCACCTGTTTAGAGGAACACATACCTATTAGAATTCATCCTGATGCTCTTCTCTGTAGAAGTTTGCTAGTAGGGAACTTATGGCCCTGCCTGTGTTATTAATCTTATCATTAAGAATTTTGTTTTATAAACTACTTTAATAAAAGCAGGACATGTAGTAAACCCACACAATCAGGAAGGATTAAACTATTGAACTAATTGGCTCATTTAAATTCTTTCTTTTAAAGTCTACTCTCATCTAAAATTCCTATATTTTTGGAGACTTTATGTCTCCTGTAAAAGGATTGAGAGAAATTTAAAACAATCAAGTGCTCAAAGTGTAAGACTCGCTGTTTTGTGAGCTGTTTGCAGCACCATGCGGTGATTTCCTGGTGGTCTATCACAGAAATAGGACCCGTGACCAAAGGATCAGCGCCTCAATGAACATACCTGTCAGGCCTCTTAGGGAATCAGACCATTCAGAGGGCAAAAAGAAATCTTTGCAATGATGTATCTTGAAAATATCTTGAAAAGAAAAGGAATTTTTAGGGAATTAATGTGTGCTAATTAATGTGTATTGAAGAAGAAACATAATTCAGAGAGAAAAAGGAAGGAATTAACAGAGCACCAAATTTATGGGGGAAAATGTTTAATATAACCTTTGTAGAGAAACAATTTTTTATTTAAGCATGTTATTAGCATGAATGATTATAATAAACTAATATTTATTGAGGTCTTACGTGCTGTACACTCAAGTTTTCTTTTTCATCCAATTATCTCATTTAATTCTCAACAATAATCTTATAAGGTAGAAACTATGACTATTCAAATTTTCAGAAAAATACAGTGAAAATAAACAGTATATGTAAATAACCCAAGGCTACAAACTAGTAAGTAATTCAGACTTCAGACCCTAGGCCAGCTTCTCTCTCACCAGACTATGCTTTCTCTCATCCAATTAGTACTGTCCAGAACATGAAATCAAGAAGAAGTAAATCATTGCTTATGTTTTTTCAAAGTTCCACATTTTAACCTTCAGAATTTTCTTTCAACAACCTAGTTTTCTAAAATTTGTACAAAGAATATATTTTATTTAGAAATGATAATGCTTCCTGTTCTAATTCTTTAGAAATTATTCTTCTGTCAAAAATTCCATTTGATCTAATTTGTTATTAGACTAATTCAGAAAAATGATGACAATTTCTTTGAAGATTCATACTTAAAACAAATTCCCTTATTTTTCTTTAATAAGAACTGATTAATAGAAATTAATAACTGATCATTTTAAATTGTACATTAATTTATGTTAAATGGAATAATCATGTTTAGGCTGAAGAAGTGCCAAGCCATTTCTTAAGTGGCTTAAATTGACCTAGACATAATCTGTAATTATTATTCTATATACATCTTGGGGAGGAGGAGTACTGATTTATTTTTTTTAAAACATATATTTAGTTTCTTTTTAATTTTCGTGAAACTTTTGTACAACTTACCCATTCCCTATAATGTTCTTCTAATTTATTCTACAGATTTGTTGTGATTCAGAATTACAATCATGTGCCTGAATTTCTGAATACCCTGGGAGAATGTGGCATGTTTTCCCCAGTATGAAAGTTATGGCTATTTTGTAGAGAACATTGGCAACTTATTTAGTCCTTCTTTTTAGAATACATTGGACATGTTATTGCTTCCAGAGAGACTACTTACAAAAATACTAATACAAATGAAGCTAATTTAAATATACTGTATATTTTTCATGGCACTAATAAAAATTGATACTGACATTCTCATCTTCTTATTATACTCTATGTCAGCTACTATCATCACCATTAAAAAAGCAATTTATAACCACAGGCCCACCTTTAATCATATTCCTTATTAGCATTTCCAGTCTTTCCTCTAACGCAATTCAGGTTACAGGTGGTGTCGAGAAAGCTCTCTTGCGTCTTTCTAAATCATGCCCATTGCATTATCTCTGCTCTTTTCTTTTATTACTATTATCCTTAATCTGAACCTCATGCTATTGCATCTACTAATATTGGTAATTGTTTCATACATTCGCAAAGTGTTTTACATCAGTCCAGCCCCCTTCCTCTAATTAGGAAAATATATTCTTGCTTCTGAAATGGCTTTCCTATGCGACTCCTTAGAGAGACAAATGAATTCAAGGCTCTTAAGTATTTTAGAGTCAAATCCCACTGTCTTTCTGTGGTTTATTACTGCTTACCAATTTGTTGGCTTAAGTTTTGTAATAAAGTCTTTAATTTTGATGTATTTTCTTATTATGTTATTTTATTTCATTTCATTTTTTTACTTCATTTAAAACCCCCATTTGGGGTGCTGAGGCAGAAGGATTGAAGGATTCAAGTTCAAGTCCAGCCTGGACATCTTAGTGAGACCGTTTCCCAAAATTAAAAATTAAAAAAGTATTAGGGATGTAGCTTAGTGGTAGAGCACCACTGCTTCAGTCCTCAGTACTGCAAAATAACAGCAACAAAAGCCACAAACAAAACCCCAAAGCATCATTTGGCATTTTCTTATAACTTTTAAACTTAAAATATTTTATGAGCTCTCCATTCTATAGGTAATAGATTTAATAACATTTTTATCAGTATGTGAAAGTTTTGTGATTTGTGGATTTTCTTTTTTCTTCTATCACATTTCATTTACTACAGTCTTTTTAGTTAAATATTTCATTTTAATATTTAATAGTTTTTTCCAATTTCTTTTTTTAAAATAACAT
Organism: Glaucomys volans; assembly: GCA_020662805.1. Lineage (NCBI taxonomy): Eukaryota > Metazoa > Chordata > Mammalia > Rodentia > Sciuridae > Glaucomys > Glaucomys volans. The sequence goes on from JAJEJO010005232.1 coordinate 170,083, forward strand.
TTACTTTAGTAGTCATAATTGTATTGGAACTTCCTTTTTGGGTAAAGACTTCCAGAGATAATAATGAACAGGAAAAAATGAACAGGAGCTTATTCCTAATAATAAGCATTCCATAGATTTATCATTCAGGTTAATTTAATTAATAGTTTTAATGACAAGGTTGGCTAAAACAACAGAGAAACCCTCTTCTTTACTTTCATCACTATCAATTCCAAAGGCAGGACTTGGTGTATACTTTGGATCTTTAGTAGCATATTTACTGTATTCATGTTGCCAGTGTATCTTTCTAAATATTATGGCCAAACCTATAAATTAGAATCTAAGAAGTTGACACTTAAAGAAAACCCATTTTTCGTATTAGCCACGTTAAGGGGGAAGTAAAACTGATAACCACAGAAGATGATGGTATAGATTTAATTTAGAAGAGCAGTGTCCATCCAGGGAAGAGGGAGGCATCCATGGCAAATCAACTCCTCTCCTTCACCTTCCTCATCCTCACCTCTTAGTAATAGTAAGACAGAGCGAACAGGTGACTTGGACTCCTGACACTGACACTCAAGGGAGATTATTTTCAATTTACCATATTATACTTACTAGGGTAGAGAAGTACCTTAAAATATACCAGGGAAGCTTTTGAAGAATAAAAGAAAACAAAAGGAATTTGTTGTTTAATAAGAAAACTTGACCAATTGTAATGCTATCATGTGTTTGTCTATTTGCTTAGCTTCTTGTGGCATTTAACTTGCTATGGAGTAGACCCTCAATAGGTAGGTGTTGAAGGAGCTGTTGAAACAGTACGTACAGTATCTAAATGAATACATACAGCAAGCCTAAAAGGTAGTCAGGATAAATGACATTATCTTCTTTTAAGTCATGAGCTGGGTTTAGGGAAGTGAAGTGCTTAATACATGGTCTTTTAATTAAGAAGCAACTGAGCCAGCATGCCATTTTTACCATCCACACTTTGGATAGGATATTAATTTAAACTTTATCATAAGTTAATAAATCAAGTTGAAGCACATCCTCACCTATAAACAAACCCTGCCACATTTTTTTTCATTCCTTGCACAGCCAGTCACAGAGATCCCCTTGCCTTTCCTTCTAAATTGTTTTTCATGCATGTGATTTTAAATCTATGTGAAAATATCTAGAAATGACACAGATACCTACGTGCTTTTCTCTCATAATATCACTTCCCAGGTGATAAGCTATGAAGCTACTGATTTTGCAGTGTAAGAGGGGTGAGTAACTTAAGAATATGAGGCCCTAAAGAATCATTTTAAAATGGGCTAACAATGGAATCCATTCCTTTTAGTACACTCAACTCAGAAGCCTAAATGGGTTTTTTTGCTCCAGTTTGTACACTATATGTATACAGTTGGCTCTTAGTATCCACAGGTTCTGCATTTTCAATTCAACCAACATGGATGGGAAAGATTAAAAAGAATTTTTTAATTACATCTGTACTGAACATGTACAGACTTTATTTTTACTGCCATCATTCTCTAATCAATATAGTAGAACAACTAATTATATAGCATTTACATTGTAGTAAATATTAGAAATTATCCAGAGATGATTAAAAGTATAGGGGAGAATATGCATAGGCTATGTGAAACTAATACAGCATTTTATATGAGGGACTTGAGCCTTTAACCATTTCTCATGTCTCCTCAGTCCTCCTTGAAGGAATACATTAGCTTTATTCATCAGAAAGAGCTCTTTTTTTCTTTGTGTTATATTTTAAGTAAATACCTAACTCGGAGACCATAGACTAGACTAGGTAACTATACCTATTTGAGGTCCTATTTCAATTGTATTATACGCTTACAAACGTAATGTTTCTAACACCTTATAATTTTTTCCTACTCTAAGTGTGAACAGAAATAAATATGTGCCATCATGTTGACAAAATGAAATTTTGTCAGATTCAGTACCTGAGGGGGTCCTGTAACTAATCTTCTGAGGATACTGAGGGATGATTCTGTGTGTGTGTGTGTGTGTGTGTGTGTGTGTGTGTGTGTATGTAAATCAGAATTGCAAGTTCTTTGATAGCTCATCACCTAGGAGGTAACATTTTGAAAGGGGAAAAAAATAGACATTTGTGTCATTTCTAGATATTTTCACGTAGATAAATCACATGCATGAAAAGCAATTTAGAAAGAAAGGACAGTGACCTGGGTGTGTAAATGCATACATGTATATATAATATATATGTATATATAATATATATAGACTGCATATCATATATATAAGTATATGTAGACTATATATTTATATATTATATATTTTTACACACACAGTGCATTCCCCACATTAATAGTATATATTCTATTTTAAATTATAACATCTCTGTTTCCAAAAAATATTATAGAACTAAAAAAAGTCCATAGAGTTAAGACTCAGAAACAAAATAAGAACAAGAAAATATGCTTTATTTTCTTTACCTTTTTTTCCTCCAGGTTCAAATATTATTGCAAGGATATTGGTGGCTTCAACTAACCATTGGTTTATAGAAGTCAAAAGCCCAAGTCACTGACATTTCTAGAAATCAGAGCTGAGGCAAAATATCAACATTATAGACTGCATGTGAGGACTTACTTTCACTATTGCTTTGAGATTTTTAGAGTTCACCTACAGAGATATTGTTTAAGTCCATTTAGCATTTTTTTCTTGTAGCATAAATCTTTTTTACCAGTAGAATTTGCTGCTCTTGACTGAGGACTAAATGTATCTTTCAATATTTGTCCATTCAGTGCTTCTTCTGTACCACTGTAGTGTGGGTATGGCAGTGGGTGCATAATGAACAGCATTGATAATAAATTCAGCAAATTACATAATAGCATGATTGGAGGTGATACAAGCAAAGTACTATATAGGCATGCAGAAAAAGGTCATGTCCCACTTGGGACTCAAAGGTGACCCTTGAGCTGTCTGTCTGAGAGCAATAGCTCTCCATTGCTGTGTTCAGTGGCAGAAGTTGGCAGAAAAGTCAAGTGTGGTTTCTTTGGAATTATCTTGATCTATGAAATATGGGGATTGTTTGATGAAGGAGAGCAGAATAAGTTATTTGGCAGTTGTAGTAAAAATTCACATGCTTTTTGGTATTTGTGAGACTTTCTTTTTACCTCTTGGAAGTGTTTGAAATCAACCAGATCTTCCTTAAATATTTGTCACATATCATTAGAAAGAAAATTTAGGTAAGGACACTTTTAAACACCATTTCATATGCCACCATAGAGGACTCTATAGCCATCTAGATTGTGTTCTCAATATTTAATCATTATTATGTCTCAAATAAAACCTATAATCTCTGTCAACTTCTGTGTCACACACCTCCCTTGCAACTTTGGTGTGTTGATGACAGATGATGCTGAGGGCTCCTTTCAACTTGATCAGGCATTTCAGTTTGTTTGTTCCTTTCAGTTCATCCCCAGCACAATACAAAATTATTTAACGCCATTTCTCATTTCTCCTCAGTCCTCCTTGAAGGAATACATTAGCTTTATTCATCAAAAAGAGCTTTTTTCTTCTTTGTGTTATATTTTAAGTAAACTACCTAACTCGGAGACCATAGACTAGACTAGGTAACTATACCTATTTGAGGTCCTATTTCAATTGTATTATACGCTTACAAACATAATATTTCTAACACCTTATAATTTTTTCCTACTCTAAGTGTGAACAGAAATAAATATGTGCCATCATGTTGACAAAATGAAAACTTTGTATTCAGGTGATTCTTCTAACTCTAATGTGAATTCTCACTTAGAATCTGACTGATTCATATAATGGAAAAAACACTGGTTTAATAGCTGCATTAAGTTCTGAGAGCTCTCTCACTTACTTGCTGTGTGACCTTGGAGATGAGTACAAAGGTCAGCTCTTGCTGCTCTCTTGACTAAAGAAATGCTTTTCTATATAGCACTTTTCGTCGTTATCTGTGGGTTCACCCTCCCCAATCCATCTCAAAGCGTACTGAAATTGTACCTGTTGCTTTATTTAGCAGTACCTTCTGAGTTCCTCTCCAACTTTAAACTTGTTAATTTTCTCTTCCCTATAAAAGGACTGCTTTTATCCGAAGCACCCACACCCCACCCTAAAATTTTTGTTCTTCCAGTTTTGTCACCACACTGTTTTCTAAGGAAGTCCTATGCCTAAAGCTACTTCTCATTTTTCAGGTTATAAAACTCTCTTTCCATCTCAACTCTGCGATAGGCTATACCTAACAAAATCCCCTCCTTTATCTTTTCCCATGTGGGATTTGTGCTCATCATTTAAACTCAGCATTCATATCATCTCCTCCTTGAAGTATTCTGTGACCTCCCAGGCTGACTGATATTTTCTTCCATTGTGTTCCCAAAGCAGCTCTCTGCTTACTGTTTTTTGTTGTTGTTGTTTTGATTTTTTGTTTTTGTTTGTTTGTTTTGCTTAGTTTTATATTTATTGCAAATCTTTTTGTATTTTCAGAACTTTGCCATGAGCAGTGTTGCCTGTGAACTTCTGAATTCTTTTTATTCTCCAGGTATCTACTAAATTTGCCAGAGGTCAACAAACCCTGTATTATTGAACCTACAAGCCCTCTCAAATAATTCCTGCATTTAAGGAAACTGAACAGTTCATAAATTAACATTTTTCTTTCATTTCACAACACAACACCTCTGCTTAAATATCTAAGATGAACCTGGTAATGATTTAGCTTTTTAACAATTAGTGATTTTGAGCTCATCTGAAACCTATTCCTATTTTTAAAAGAAAAAAAAAAACTCAAACTCATTTTGACCCAGGATTTTAAAAAGCTTGATACTTTTTTTTCTAAGTTACAAAAGTTTAGTGATTTTTCTGAAAGTATACATGTTGTTTTGAGGTACTGGGGATTGAACCCAGAGCTGCTTTTTGTTTGTTTGTTTGTTTGTTTTGTTTTTTTTATCTACTTACCTGTTTTAAAGCACTTATTACTTTGAATCACAGCTCTTTGGCTAGTCATTTATCCATCTGTCTACCCATTCAAAAGAAGCAAATTCTCTGCCTTTGAGGATCTTGGTTGGGGAGATGATAACAAAAGGAACACGTCATATGAAAAGAACTTTAATAGATCACATGGAATTCTGGCTTTTTTATGTGCCACCAACTTTTTAAAGGCAAGGAATCTATTTCTTGCCCTTAAAAGAAATAGATTATTTTATTATTAAGAAATAGATTCTTTTATTATTAAGAGGAAATATTCCTCTTAATTCTAGTGCATTCATTTGAGAAATGTTTTATTGTGTATTATCTAGCTTCTTGTTTTGAAAATAAATTATGTTAGTGATTCATTGTGAAGACATTTCTATTTAACCTGTTGATTCTCTACAGTTGTCTTAGTGCCTACGGCTTCTTTCCTTCCAAATTCTTAGGTTCCTTCTGTAATCCTTTTCTATCAATTATTTTTTAAGAAAATTTTATTATATCATGATAAGAACACTAACATCAGATCTACCATCATAGTAATCTAGTTCTGCTGCTTTACTATTCAGACAGAAAAGCCTCCATGGACCCTTAACTACAAATCAACCTGTTCTCTAATTGTTTCTAATTTACTTTTCTACTACCAATAAAGGTCTTTCTCTATCAATATATATTATCAGTATATGAAATGTAAAAGTGAGGCGCTATTCTATTAACATCTCCCTTGGTCTCATTTGGTCATTTTCAGTAGGGAAGAGAAACCAAAACTGAAATATAAGTACATGCTGCCCATTCCCAAGTTGCTCCCATGAAGGGATCAACTGAGTTAGTCTGTGGATAGGAGTGACCTGTGGCATAAGGCCACAAAGTCAAGATACTTCCAGGACTTGTGAACACTTAAAAGGAATCAAGGATGGGGTATGTAGCTCAGTGGTAGAGGGCACTTGTCTAGCATATGGGAGAGACCCTGTGCATCATCCCATTACTGCAAAAATAAAAATAAAAGTGGAAGACAAAATCAAAGGCCAGGGCAGCCAGCTTCAGAAAGTGTAGACAACAAAGAACACCATTTGAGCATGAATTTCCTTCAGAATCCTCATGGAGGTTCTTGGTTCTCAGCACAGGGACATACCATACCATCAGTGGGAAGACTCAGAATAGGGAAACTCTCTCTAGAGACTCCTAGGGAAATCAAGGGCAGGAGCAGGAGTGCAGCCTGTAGGGAAACAATTGAAAGATGCCCTAGGGAACATGATCTCCACCTTCCCCCAGTGTGGAAATCAGAGGAGACTGTTCTTCCAGTTAGTCCTGTGAGAATTGAGTAAATGTAGACTCCTGGATTCCTTGAAGTGCTCATGATAATTGCTACACAGCCCTAAAGAACCCTAAATCCTTGTTGCATATGGAAGTGGCCCAGAGTTTGAAGTCTGTCCTGAAGGATTAGTAAGCTTGAAGGAAGGACTGAAGGCTCACTCTCTTATGGCCTTCTCAAAGAAACTAGATCTCCCAATACTACAGCCTCCCTGATTTTCTCCTACCTCTCAGACTGTATCTGCTTAGTACTCCTTGCTGGTCCCTCCTCACTTCCCCAGTCTCTAAACACCGGATTCCCAGAGGCATGTCCTTGATCCTCTTTGCTGGTGATTTCATTCACTCAGGGCTTTCAGCATATTTGCAGGTAAATAAATTTACATCTCCAGTTCTCTTCTCTTCCCTAACTTCAGACTGTAGAGTCATCTCCAAATGGGTCCCCAGGGAGTATCTCACATTTCATACAATCAAACTTGAAATAAAAATCTTCCACCATAAGTCAGACAACCCTCCTTGCCTCCACTCTTTGTACTCTGTATCCAGTCTGTCCAAATGTAATGATACATCTAATTCCAAAATAAATCTTCAATCTGACCATTTCTCACCACCTCCACTGCCATCACCAGCCCCACCCTCAGTCACCATTGCTCACCTGAATTATTACACTTGCCCCTTCAAGGATTTCCCTGCTCCAGTTCTTTCTCAGTCATTCCACAAAGCAGCCAGGAACCCTCCATTTGGTTTCCCTTTTTTCAGAGGAAAAGATGAAGTCTTTATTCTGGTCTGTTCTCTCTGCCTTCTCATTGCCTCCTGCCCTCCTGGGTTCCACAATCCAACTTCCCAAACTTGCCACTGCCTCTGACCTTGGTATGACCCTCCTCGTGCCTGGAATGCCATTTCCCACACAGCTGAGTATCTCACCCCCTCACCTACTTTATGTCTTTACTTAAATGCTTCCTCGTCAGCACAATCTTGCCTGACCTTTAAAATTACAAGTTGTTAGTTCTCAGTGTTCCCTATCTCCCTTCCCTATTTTTGGTTTGGTTTTGGATTTGTGTGTGTGTGTATGTGTGTGTGTGTGTGTGTGTGTGTGTGTAAAAAACATTGTCACCTTCTGACATGCAATCCAACCATTTACTTACCTTGTTTCTAGTCTATCTCTTTCACCATAATGTATGTTTTGTGAGAACAGGAATTATGATCTCTGATATCACTGAAAATATCCACAACCCCTAAAATAGTTCCTGACACATATTAGGTGCTAACAAATTTGAATAAGTGCATATTTGAATAAATGTGTTCTGTGTACTCTAGAATGAGACAGAAATTCACAGTTTTTGGAAGGTAACAGCCTAAAAAATAATAAAAATTTACTGTAATAATTCCTGTAAAATAGATTTATGTTGGGAATACAATGGAATGAGCAATTCATTCTGACTGGGAGTTTGACCTGAGTTTTCAGGATGAGCTCCTACTGTCACAGAGCAGACACTCTGTAGAGATGTGTTAAATTAGGCTGAACTGCAATTCCTCATGCAGCAGCCTGGTTCTTGACTTACTGGGGGGTTACTTGTCTGCAGGAGGTGAAGGTGGGATCAAAAAAGGAAATATGGATAAGAACAAAGATGGTCCTGTAAGTCCATATGAAGAATCCTTCTCTCCATTGCTTTCATCTCACTTCTACTTACCCATCTTTAATAATATATCCCCATATTTTAAAAAGCAATGTAAAATCATACATTAACAGAAGGCATATGTTCTAAGGGCCTCATATCTTAACTTTTTATAATTTTGTGTTTTAATGACTTAAGCTTTGATTAGCTAATTGCCATATTTAATACAGATATAGGGCAATTTCTGGATAATACAGTAGGGCCAAGCCCACAAATGGGTTTTAAACTCATGATGCCTATTTACCATGGTAAACAATGATTTATAGAAGAGCTTTTAGAAGTCTGTCTAACCAGCGTGTGGATCACATAATAAAATGAGTATCCTGATCCCTTCCCTGTCTTGTGGTGCTTCTTGTGTCTTAGTAACTATGTGGACATCTTCACATATCCTGTGTCACTTCATCTCGAGCACCATGAAATGGGTGTTACTGCCTACATTACCTAGACAAATGAACATGGCTCAGAACCATGTTACCCATTGCTGTATTCCCAGGGAATGACTTAGTTCATGTTGTGCTGCTATAACAGAATACCCCCAACTGGTTAAATTATGAAAAAGAGAAGTTTATTTGGCTTATTGTTCTGAAGGTTGGGAAGTCCAAGTCCAGGGGGTCACATAAGGTGAGGACTTTATACTGTGCCTTAACATCACAGAAGGCTCACATGATGAGACCAAGAGGAAAAGAGGGCCAAACTCCACCTTTTTAAACTAACCCATTCCTGAGATTGTGGCCTTACTCCATTCATGAGGGCAGTACCACCATGACATAATCACCTCTTCTAGGCCCCACCTCAGTGCTTCATGATGGCAGCTGAATTTCAGCATTGTAGCAGGGGATAACGGTTCTATACTAATCTGAGTGAGAATATGAAATGTTAAAAAAAATGAAAAAACGTTATGTGATGAAATATTAAATTAGGGCATAAACACTGGCAAAATGTTCTGTCCTACCCCCTGGTGAATGGAAGTGTCAGGGCACCCTGTGAATACCAGCAAGGCCAGCAAGGTGGCCAGCCTGCCAGGGTGGATAAATGACATAGTGAGATCATTACATTTGGACAGCTTTGGGGCACTTGTAGCTCCCTAGAAGAGGACCTGGGAGGGGCCGTCCCTTCCAGTTGTGTTGATTGGGAAGAAAGACACAGATATACACAGAAGGGGTTAGGGTTACAAGAAATGACATCTGGAACACTAGGCTTCATTTTTAGTTGAGTGAATCTAAATCATGGATAGCCTTTAAAAGCTGTTAATTCTGATTCAGTAGGATAGTTGGCTGCTAAAACATTTAACATATTCGTGTTTGTACATATGTATGTATATATGTATATACACACACATATAGAGATACATTACACATATGTTTATATATGCATAATTATAATAATACATCAAAGTAAATGATCCCTATGAATTCAGTACTCGTTTGACTATTTTAACACATGGTCCTCCTTTTAAATATTATTCCGGTGTACTAGCAAGGCCTGCCAAATAATTTATGATGTGTCTTGGTAAAATTGAGGATAAATGGGAGATTTCCAAATATCAAAGAATTCTTTCTCATATTTAGCAGAGATCTTGTGTATATTTGGATTTTTAGATTTTTAGTTCAAACTAAAAAAGGAATCCAGATTTATGGGCCAAATCTCTGCATGCAGGTAAACATCAAAAAATTAAACTGATATTTATGATACTAGTTTCAAGCAGCCACATGGTCTTGAGAAAGTCTTTAATCTACATCACTTAAAAGCCCTGAAATTACTAAATTATTCACATTACTGGGAGAAGTGGTTTTATGTACATGTGTGTGTATTTTATTTTGTTTTCCTTTCCTTCTCTGGGTCTTTATCTCATATTTGTGTGTCTCTGTCTTCTAGACTTTCTTTGGTTCACTATGTGTCTTCATTTCTGCCACTTTTTGACTAATTCATTCTCTCCCTCTCCCCCTCCCCACACACACCTTCATTCCTTCCTCTTTCCAGCCTCCCTGCCTTCATTCCTTTTATTCCTTTCCATCTCACACTCTATTTACTTCTTTTCATCTTTTCATTTTCTCTTGCCTTCAAATTTTTGGTCCAAGTGTTTGTACTAGAGAACAGAAAGATATCTGTGCTTGATTCATTTTAGTACTAATTAGACCTTTATGTTTCCTGATCTTCACTTAAAGCCCTTCTAAACTGACTCCACTTTACTTATGTGGCCCTGGTTTGAGTGTTTCTGAGGATGACTGACCTGTGGAAATAAGGATGCTCCAAACTCATCATCAGTTAATGATTTTTACTTTGTGGATAAGTGAGATCATTCTCATTAGTAAGGATCTGCCTGCCTCCTAAACAGAAATAGGAACTTAGTCTTTGATAGGTTTGGATGTGGTACATAATAGAGATAATTTTTTTAAGTTGTCCACAGTAACCTTTCTTCCCCCTTGAGTTGTCTAGCTAATTCATTTGAACTCAAGTTTAGAATACATGCATAAAATATTAATTACCTTTGGTTGTTTTTGTTCAAGAGTAACTTGAGAGCAGACTTTTAAAAGGTGCATTATACATTCACTGTCAGTTATTCCATTCTGTCATTCCCATTCAGAAATGAGAGCTGAAATTCTTTAAATGGAGTTTCGCCAGTACATGGATATTGCTTATGCAAAATGTAAAATTCTTGCTTTAAATTAAACAATGAATAACTGTTACTCACTTTGAAGTCCAACATGTATGAAAAAGTTATACATGAGAAGTTTCTCCTTTCTTAGAAATGTGCATGCAAGTGTTCTGTTTCTCCATAAACTGCAGAAAGTTCTGGCACAGTACCTAGAAGATACATAGCAGATAGCCTGTGGCCTCCAGGAAGTTTCAGGTACTGTGCTACACCTGAGATATAAAGTCAGGGAGAAGATGTCCAGATGTCGGTGCTCACAAAATTAACTCAGACATTAATCAAATAAAATAAAATAGGATGTCGATTAAGTGGTGGGATGAGCAAAGCTTTCTGCATCATTCCTGAGAGTGATTTGAAAATATAAATGCTTCTCCACTTATAATGGAGTTACATCCCAATAAGCCCATCATTAATTGAAAATATTATTTGTTGAAAATGCATTTAGTACAACCTTCCTCGCTTAGCAACACTGTGGAGGGTAGCTTGTTCACCCTTGGGATCACATGACTGAATGAGGCCTGCAGCTGCTGTCCAGTATAAGAGAGGATCATCCCTCATGCACTAGCCCGGAAAAGATCCAAAAATCAGTTACAAGTGTGGTTTCTACCGGAAACGTTATCACTTTTGCACTACTCTAAAGTCAAACAGTTATTAAGTTGAACCATCACAAGTTGGGTACTGTGTGTAAGTTGAAGATACTCGTATTTAAGATTCTTCTCTTATGTTTGAAGTTTGGGGCATACACGTTCTCCCAGAGAAAAACTAAGCTAGTGGAGGTTGGTTCCTCCAGATGGTGAGGCACAGTCTTAGAAACCTAGCCCAGAGGGTGGGAGGCGAAGCACCATAAGGGCACCTCTTAACACTCCTCTGCCCTCCACCCAGATCCCCACCCTCTTGTACTTAAGCAGCCCTGAATCATTTGCTTTTATAATTAACCATATTTTGCAAGCATATTCTGCTAATTGAAATCTCTGCTGGACACAATTACTATTTCAAATTTTCTAAAATGGTATGCTGAGAAGTTGAAGGAGAGAAGATTTCATTTACTTCTAAAACTAGGGGTTTGTGAAAATAAAACACTGAATATGTGTGGTCTTATATGTAAAGATTAAAGCATGAGATTTTTAGTTCCATTATTGTGGAATTTCACAACTCCCATTTTACTTTGTTATTATTTTTTATTAGAAATACAAAAGTGAAAGGGAGAATTCAGATTACCGAAGAAGTTGTTAGTTGCTTAGTACTTAGGAGTCACTTCGAATTCAATTCTGTGAATTCATTTAACTTCATTTGTCAAGATGTTCGTTACTTATTTTTGTTACACATTAATTTTTAACAGATATAATCTATCATAAAATATTCAAAAAATACCAACTAAGATGATGCAGTGGTCTCTTAAGTATTTTAAAGTATGGTTATTTTAAATATTCCTTTCTTAAATACAGTAATTATTTTGGTAAAGGAAATATTTATGAACGATGTGAATTTCATCATTGTTTTTCTCCATGCTTAAACGATTTAATTTTTCTTTTTCTTTTTAGCTTTACACTGCTGTTTGACAAAATATAAGATCACATCCATTTCATTAGTTTATATACTTAAAGGAAAATATTTTGAAGTATTACTCAGTAAATTAAAATAATAAGCAGTGTGGCTTTAGCGAAGTGAAGTTTACCAGTATACACTAAATTTCTGTTTGTATTTAAATTTTCTGAATTCCTTCAGTGTCTTGATTCTGAAATCTATATGATATCCATCTCTCACTATCTTTTTTGTTAACTTTACAATGATATATTCAACTTCTACTTTTCGTGGGAAATCCCCATAATCCATCATATTATGTTTCCAAAGAAACCAGTGAACTATTTATACTTTGCATCATGGTGTGTTAACTGAGTTGTTCCACCAATCTAGAGGCAGTTAAAAGGAGTTTGACAGTATGTACAATATTTAAGTAAAATGCATTGTTTGTCTTTGGGTAAAAGTTGGAGAAAATTTTGTAGTAGGCAGTTTCTAATTCTTGTTATATAATTTTGTGTTTCAGTTAATTATTGGAATGGTTATTTATTTAGAAAACTTTGATTCCTATGAAGATTTAATTATCTTTAAAATTACATAGTTGTTCTGCATTCTTGGAGAGTAGAATATGGGACTGGTCACTTCATAATATCATGTTCATCTAGCCAGTCTTTGTGTTTGGGCCTATTAGGATTTCTCAACTCACAGGCTACTGCTAACTTACCTCTAGCTTTTCTGAACTGTCTTGTGAGCCTTAATGGCAAGGGGAGCAAGGCATAGAAGTTCACATGGATCAGTAAGCTCTTGTCCCAAAAAGTGGGCCAGCCCCTTGATCTGTATGATCTGTACATTTAATGGGCTTTTTTATGTAGGAAGGCAGCTCCCTAGATTTGTGTTTGCACTGAAGTCCAGTTTTATGTGCTTACACCTGGGTGGAGTTCAACATTAATGAACATTTACTGAGCATGTTACTAAGACACAGGCCTTATATTCAGGAGATATAAAAATAAGCAAGAAACAGTCTCTGTTCTCTTGAAGATGTTTCCAGGTTAGTTATGGAGACAATTATAATTCAGAGGGGTAAGTTTTATCATCAAGGTAAATGCCATATGCTATGGAGCATAGGAGCAATGTGTTGCAATAGTATTGCTTGAATAAAATCAAAAAGAAGGGTATTCACCCAGCATAGACAGGCAACTGGAGATTTATGGGAAGACTTCTTAACTCCACATAACTATCACTTCATGATTCAGAGAAAGTTTCCTGTTATTCTCATACATTGCTGGTGGGAGTGCAAGTTGGTGCAGCCACTCTGGAAAGCAGTGTGGAGATTCCTTAGAAAACTTGGAATGGATCCACCATTTGACTCTGCTATCCCACTCCTTGGCTTATACCCAAAGGACTTAAAATCAGATTGCCTCAGTGATGCAGCCACATCAATGTTCATAGCTGCTCAATTCACAATAGCTAGATTGTGGAATCAACCTAGATGCCCTTCAGTAGATGAATGGATAAAGAAACTGTGGTATATATACACAATGGAATATTACTCAGCCATAAAGAAGAATAAAATTATGACATTTGTAGGTAAATGGATGATGTTGGAAACTGTTATGCTAAGTGAGATCAGCCAATCCCAAAAATCCAAAAGCCGAATGGTCTCTCTGATATATGAATGATGATGCAAAGTGTGGGGGGGAAAGATGGCAAGAATGGAGGAAAGATAGCTAGCATAGAGGGAAGGGAGGGGTGGGGGCGGGTGGGGGGTAAAATCAATAACAGAGTGTGTGACAGATATCATTGCCCTGTGTACATGCAAGAAAGCACAGATGGTGTGACTCTACTTTGTGTACAACCCTTGAAACAATAGCTGTACTCCATTTGTGTTCAATGAATTTGGTTTTTTAGGAGCTTGACTATTTTAAGAAAAATTCCTATTGCAAATGTTACATAATTAGCATTCATAAAACTTAATCTTTTTTTTTTGGAACCAGGGATTGAACTCAGGGACACTCAGCCACTAAGCCACATCCCCAGCCCTATTTTGTATTTTATTTCCAGACTGGGTCTCACTGAGTTGCTTAGGGCCTCACTAAGTTGCTGAGGCTGGCTTTGAACTCACGATCCTCCTGACTCAGCCTCCCAAGTCGCTTGGATTACAGGCATGCGCCACCACGCCCGGCAAAACTTAATCTTAAAGGAGGAAAAAATCATCTATTAGTTCTGGCCTTATAGGAAAAAAATCATCTCCTCTTGTAAACCTGATATTGTCAAGTAACCTTGCCAATGGAATCACTGTTGCATGAGAGCAAAGCAACAATCAATGAATAGCAACAACTTATTAGATACTGAATTTATGACATGAGTAGTAGGAAAAGTTTGAATTACAGGTTTACTGTTGGGTATACTACACATGACAGAGCTCTGTAAACAAGAGCATGGTTCACAAAGTTTCTAAGACATAGCTAGAGAGTCTGCTCAGGAATTTCAGGGATTATCCTGGCAGAATGAACAACAGCTCCATAGTCTTCACTGCATGAAATTGAATTTATTGCTTTCAGTGACCTGTTAACTGTCTCGGGAATAATGAGGCCTTTTTCAAATGGATGTACATACTTTGGACTTTCCCCACAGCGTCCTGTCCCCGGATTACTAAAAGTGCAATCTGAGGAGACATGTGCACATTTATTATATATCCTATAGCACTGTGCACCAGGGCTGAGGGCTTCAGGAACTAAAGTGACCCTTTCCTGAAATTTAAAAAAAAATTAATACAGAGAGAATATAGAATTTTACCAAATGTAACATCACTTCTGGGTGTGGGATTATTACACATCTGTCTAAGTGCTTTGCAGAAATTATTTAAGCGTTTAGGTTTCTCTTGTGAGATGTGTAGTGGAAAAATATTAAAAACTCAATATTCTAAGGCATAATATTAAGATTATATTTTCTTAAATAAAAGTGAGGTTTGTAAATTTCAATGAGTGGAATCTTAGATCAGTGTAAGTAAACTTTCTTATCTACTAAAACAGAAGAATGTCTACCCCATGTGCTCCTTCTCCCACACATACTATCTGTATCCCTCCTTTGAAATTTAATTGCATATTCTCTTGTTAGTTACTGTTGTCTCATGTATTTACTTTCTATCTCCTTAGATTATGAGTTCCTGACAAATAGAGAATGTCTCACACTTTGGATTTTTTTTAATATTGATCTAATAACAAGTCACATATGTCTGTGATTTTTTTATAGGTTTTAGAATTGAATATATATTGTAATACATACTGTTAAAGACTCACCTTGAGTGAATATTCTAATGGAGCAATATGATAAACTTATGTTTGAGAAATCCACCGTTCTGTCATATATACTAACGTGTTTTTCACTATAAACCATGTATTGATTATGTATTGGCTTTCTACATGAATTATCATGAATTCTGTCCTTACCACCTTGATTAAAATGGAACCAAGAGAAAACCCACATACTTCAGCCAAGAACACCAATCCTCTAGATCTCACCTCACCCTCCCTCACCCAGGGGTCCAAAATAGAATCATATGATCAAAACAAAGACTGCAAGAGGAAGTACATCCATACTCCCAAGGTGTCCTTGGGAGGTCAAGAGCAAGCTCCATAGTCACTAGCACATACAGCCTTCCTGCCAGTCCTTGCCTTCAGCCCACTAGGGCTCATCTCAACATGCCCTTGCTACAAGTTAGGTTCCCCAGGAGTCAGACTCTGAGATAGAAGTTTGTGTGCACCATGTTTTGAGGGTATGCTGTTGAGAACATTACCTTCAGATATAAGGGAGGCAGGTCTGGGCAGAGGAAGAAGTCGAATTTCAGTTGCTAGTGAGTTGTAATACCATTGAACTGCAATGCGAGACAATTGCAGTGCAACTGTGACTGAAGCTGTAGCCCGTTCTGTAGAGAGCTTGGTGCTGGATTGCTCTTCAGAGTTGGTCCTGAATTGCTCTCAGGTTGAAGGTGATTCCTAGAAATGGATTCATCCAAGGTCTGTCAGATCCCAGTGCTCTCAGCAAGTGAAGAAAGTGAATACCCTAGTCCTAAAGGGAGGAAATGGGAGTGGTATACTGTAGTATCTGCTAGAGTTTGTACCTTCACAGCTTGAATCCTCTTGCTTTGTGTCTTCATTGTTTACCTACTCTTAAACCTATTCTCTTTATCCCTGTCAAGTACTGCTGGTATACTTGGTGGCATGACTCAGATCGTCATCACTGAAGCATCTGAACACCTAGCCACATGACCTTCAAATCCTCTGGGTGATGACCTACTGATTTGCTGTCAAATTTGGGCCAGGAACATCTAGGAGACACCTTGGTGTGCCACTTGGGTGCCAAATATATCCTTTCCTGTCCTCAGAATCTAGTAACAGCCCTACTACTTCCAGCGATCAGCATCAGTAACTTCTGCTGGGTTAGTGAAGTTTTTCCTTGCCTGCTGATACCTCAGCATGAGGATCCCAAGTGAAAGATAGAGCTTAAAATGTAAGAGGACTCTTACAATGAGTCCTGGTGAAAGTCTTCTCCCTTTGGAGATCAGGCTCTTTAGACCCACAGAATTTAAATTTGGGGGTAGGAAATATACATATCCTGCCAGTTGGTCACTGGGAGTCATGGTAAATCAAGTTACTTCTAATTCAACCTTTTAGTTCCACATATTCAAATTCTTGAGCACAGAGCATTATATAATGGTCTTCTACATTACCTTCCAGGAAGGCACTTGATCTTGACAAGGTATTGCCTTCAAATTAGTATTTCAGCCATGTCTTCTAGAGGCCCTTCCATCACTCCATTAGGGTAGCAATTTCTGGATGGTATAGTGGAGGCTGTGATTGTGTTCCCACAGTTATTTTCCTAAGTGGATTCCTGGGTCCAATGAATTGTGGGAGGGTTTTAGTTATAGAGAAAATATTCTAGATGCCCTCACATAGTAGCATTGGCTGAAGATCTGAAGGCAGAGAAGACAATGTCATACCCTGAGTATTTCAATCCAGCCAAATTGAATTGCTGCCCCTCCTAGAGTGGTAGAAGTCTAATGGCTAGTTAGTTTCCTCAAGAAATGAAGTTATATTGGAGGAATCATTATATGTTTCTTTTGGCAGCAAATTAGACATTGGGCTGTGGGAGTAGTATATCAGTCTTAATGGGAGTTTATGCTGTTGGATCTAACCAATGTCTCAATCCCCGCCACTCACGCTACTCTATTAATAACTCTATTGTGCCAGTCCTGGGAAGGCTGAAGACAGACTGTTCATTCTGTCTGGTGATAATTCAATGCCTTTTCCATGGTGTGTGTGTGTGTGTGTGTGTGTGTACTCTCTGGCAGGTGTTACCATACAAGACTAAGACCTTCTCACTCCATCCTAACTCTTTTAAATTCAATAACACGCCTGCCTCTGGCCTCCTTGTCCCTAACCTTCCAGATATACCATTCATCTTCTTATTCCTGACAAGAAGCTATTCATTTTCCCCAGGGATCCATATATTTTCTTACCTTGACCAATTTTTCTCCATACAAAGGAACCATATGTACCCCTGCTCTGCAGTTTTGCCCATTAGGAGAATTTCTTCTCTCTGCACCTTTCAGAGCCCCCTTCAAGTATTGTCCTAAAAATCATCTGCAGATTATACTGGATACCGAGACAACCATTTATAAACTAAGCTTATCCTTTTCCTTCCTTTGTAACTGGTATGCAGGAGCCCCATGCATCCCTCATCTGTGCAGTTGAGGATGAGGCACTACCACCGCAGTCGGAAGGTCATGGAGCTCCTGGCTGCCTGCTCACGTGGCTTACTTGTTCCCTCTAGACTTGCTTCAGTCTGATCTTGGACCTTTCACCTTATGATGGATTTTTTTCAGATCTGTTTGACATTATGACCTGAAGGATCTAATAGAATTTGGTTCATGATGGTCAGCCCTGACTTCATGGTGAGGGATTCTGTCTCCACTAGGACTGAATTCCTAGTGGTATTATTCTCTCTGCAAATGGCATGACTTGCTCCAGTACCCTGCAGGTCTGCATTGTGATTCTTCCACTCAATGCTAGCTATCCATCTCCCTTGTCTCTTAATGCACAGATCAGAGAAGCATTCTCGATTCTGGAATATGCAAACCCCAGAACCTAAAAAGGCCAATTTGGCAATGTGCACCTTGCCAGTGTTGGAAAATAAAAGATGCAATAATTTGTCCTTTTTTGTAAACGGGCACCTGTTAGATCATTGGGCTCATAAGCACTTCATCAACTGAATCTTTGCTAGATATATGTTATACCTCTCAAATGCAGATGTCTTGCCAAGGCCTCCAAAATACTTGTCACTTCTTCTTTATCTGTTCTCATCAGCCCAGTTCCACCAACATGAATTATTTTTTATTTTTCATTTTTGTTCTTTTTAGTTTTACATGACAGTAGAGTATAATTTGACTTATTTATACAAACATGGAATAGATCTTAATCTAATTAGGATCCAAGTCTTGTGGTTGTACATGATGTAGGGATTCACTGTGATGTATTCACACATGTACACAGGAAAGTTATGTCAGAATCACTCCACCATCTTCTCTGTTCCCATCCCTCTTCCTTCCTCTCACTCCCCTTTATATAATCTACTGAACTTCTATTCTCCCCAGTCCCACACTTGTTGTATGGTAGAATCCACATATCAGAGAGAACATATGACCTTTGGTTTTGGGGGATGGGCTTATTTTGCCTAACATAATAGTCTCCAGATCCATCCATTTTTCAAAAAATGACAAAGCCATTCTTTTTTATGGCTGAGTAATATTCCATTGTGTATGTATTTATGTACACCACATTTTCTTTATCCATTCATCTGCATCAACATAAATTATTAATGTGACAATCTGAAGGACATCTGGATTATACCAGTCCCTTCAGAATATTCATGACAAAGGACAGCAGAATTAACACATCAAGAGTATAGAATGACTCTCTTTTCCTTATCATTGGAATGTTAACTGCTTCAGATTCTGCTTCTACTAGGGATGGAAAAGAACACAAGTGCTATATTAGGAACTTCAAACCATGTACAAATTGAGTATCCTCTATCCAAATGCTTGAGACCAGAAGTGTTTTGGGATTTTTTTGGATCTGGGAATATTTACATATTCTAAGAGATATGTAGTATTGGTGGATGGGACCCAAGTCTAAACACAAAATTCATTTGTTTTATAAATACCTTATACAGACTGCCCAAAGGTAATTTTGTACTAATGTTTAGTGCACTTATGTTTTGATTATGACCTGTCACATGAGATCAGATGTGAAATTTTCCATTTCTAGTTGCATGTTGATCCTCAAAAAGTTTCTGATTTGTGGACATTTCAAGTCTCAGATTTTCCAATTTGGGATGCCCAACCTGATTTAAGTCTGTGTTTATCTCCTAAGGCAAGAATCCTCTTTTTGACATAGCAGCTAAAGTCGAAATTATTAAATTTGTGATAGTCCACTATCAACATCCTGAATCACTCTTGTAGAGTCCATACTGGTGAATAATATGGAAAAATGATATAGAAAAACAACCACACATCCTCTAATTTTTAAAAGTGGTGCCTATCTTTACCATTCCCTCTAGAATATCATGTTTTAGATTTACCACTTGGGTCATAGGAAGGAAAAAGTTTTAGAAAATTCCATTTATGATTCCCACTTTATTAACTCTTATGCCACCAGCCAAGAAGCCAATATATTTCTGTTCCAATTATACATACAGAGACTAGGCATACAACTGAGAGGTGGGTTTATGTTTATGTCCTTCTGGGACAGGGCTCCATTTGTGACCTGCCTTTATCTTCTGCCACTCTAACAGGCTACAATGCAGCTTCAGTCTTTTGGTATCAAATCAGCCACTACATAATAATTTTTTAAATGCTTTCACAATCTTTTCTACCCAAGATAACTGTTCTCCAAGTACATGGCCATAGATCTTTGTGGTAAAGGACTAGGTGGGACTATTGCTGCGTAGACTTGACTTGCTCTTGTAGGGATCTCCCTTGAGGGGAACTGGTCTCTCTTTTGGTCCTTGGGTTCTGAGACTAAGAACTGCATCAGGCCCAAAGAGTTGGCAAGAGATCATGACTTTTTATTGAGTGGGTTTTCTGGCCTATGTAAGATATCCATTTCAAGGATTCCCAGTTCTCTGCCCACTTCCTTTCCTAGTGTTTGCAGTGGCAGTTCTGGAAATTCTACACTAGAGTGAACTATTGTTTTTCTAGGCTTTGAAAAGCCAATCTAGCAGCATGTTAGTACCATCTCCCAGGGTCCTTGACAGAGTGTTAAATCCTGTAACATGAGAGATGGCTTCCACACTGACTTTCCCTTATCCAACTTGATGTTCCATGCCTTTGATCCAGCATCCCTGGGATCCAGCCCATATGTACTCCTTCAGCTCCTGCCATGAATATTAGCTAGATCCTGCAGCTCCTTTGGCATATAGACTATTTATACCCTTAGCAAGCCAGATGATGTTGTGTGTTGACCTTGGTTTTTGTTCAGAAGGCAAGGAAGGGACATGGAGGCATGTATTATCTTGCAAAATAGACATTTCTATATCATCTTTAGTGTGATGTGAAGAGAAAAGACAACTTCTGGGGCTCAGAAGGTCCAGGACACTCTTAGGATTCAATATTTTTGAGTGTGTCAACAAAGATGTCCCTATGCTGCTGCCATAGGCAGTGAGCATGTTTAATTAGCAAGTTCCAGAAAGAATATCTGACCTCTAACCTCCCAAATCTTGAGTCTTTGAGTTTTTCCTCAGGATTGTAAACCACAGTTTCAACTATTAAACGAAAAATCTTATAGTCATCCTTGACTCTTCACTTTCTCTTACAGCCCACCTCTAATCTCTCAAAAATTCTGTTTCTCTTCATTTTCCAAATATATTCAGAATCTTACCACTTTCACCACCCCCATGGCTACCACCATAGTCCAAGTCACCCATCACCTCTTATCTGGATTAGTGTAATAACCCCTAGTCATTTCCCTCGTTTCAGCCCCACCAGTATCTCAACATAATGTTGTGTTATCCTGTAAGAAAAAAAGTTCTTTGTAATTCTAAATCAAATAAATTTCATCAATGGGTTTCATTTCTGGCCTCTACAAATAAGACTGATCATTTGGAAATCTTTTTATGATTGGCTGTGTTCATTCACTGGATTAAGTCATGTCTGTTTACTGAATCATTGACTACTATCATACAGGTAGTTTGAAGAATAGTCTTAAATAATAATTAATAAGCCAGAATTTATGTCCAGACTGGCTGGGTTCAAATATAGACTCCTCCATAAATGGCTGTTTGAAAATTAATAAAACAACCCCCCTTAGCTTCAGAGACAATGTCCCAAACCTCAGAGTTATGAGAATTCAATGAATTGACACATAAATAATTCAGAACACTAGCTGGAACATTGTAAATACAGACATCCCTCTTTATCTGTTGGTTCTGCATTCAAGAGCTCAAACAATTTAGGATTAAAAATACTTAGAAAATAATTGCATCTGTACCAAACATGTACAGACTATTTTTCTTACTGTTATTCCTTAAACAATGCAGTTTGAAAACTGTTTACATAACATTTATAATATATTAAGTACTATAAATAATCTAGAGATGATTTTAAATATATTGAAGAATGTGGGTAGTTTATATGCAAATTATGTCACTTTATATAAGAGACTTCAGAATATTGGTCTTTGGGAGGGGAGGTTTCTTGAACCAATCTCCCAGGAACACCAAAGGATAACTGTGCTCACTCTCACCTGACTGATATTAGCTCCACTGGATTACAAAACTACACTTAAGGTCTGGGCCTTTGACTTTAAATCTGTAAGTGCGTCTGGCAATCCAAGAAGCTTGTAGTTTACATTATACCAATCTTGAAAATACTACTTCTTGGAAAGTTTATTTTTTTCAACTTCAAAAGAATGTTTAATTATCAATAAGCTTAGGCCCCCAATACTTTTGAAAAGACTGCAATTAACTTTGTAAACGCCGAGTTATTCCTTTTCTTGATTGGACATTTTGTTTTTAAAAATCGTGTCCTTTTCCAGATTCCATAGTTTAAGGATGACAACAATAGATTTATACCATGCTGCAAATTGACCTGCTAATTAATTTTTAAGTAACTTTTTGTTGAAATATAACCCACATGCAGAGAAATAAACAAATTATATATGTATAGCTTCATGAACTTTTACAAGATGAGTACAATCATGCAATTACCAAAAAGAAAGAAATGGAACTTTATCAGCGTCCCAGGAATTCCCTTCATGATAACCCCAGTCACACCCTCACTAAAGTAACCAGTCTCTTGGCTTTTCCCAGAGAGATTAATTGTGCTGGTGTGCTGGGTTTAGACTTTATGTATCTATTCTGTTGTCTGGTTTCTTTCATTCAACCATATGTTTATGAAATTAATTGGTGTTATTCAATTGCCTTTTCCTCACAGTTGAGAGTTATTCAGGTGTCCTAATATTTCACCATGTTCTATCCATTTTACAATCAAAGGACTCTGTGATAGTTACCATTTTGGACAGCATGTTGCTGTGAACATTTTTGTGATACACCTTTTGCTGCATATAAAGACACATTTCTCAGGTGTACTTAGGAGTGGATTTTCTGCATCGATGATTACATATACCCTTAGCAAAGCAGTTTTCCAAAGCCACCATAACAGCTTACCTACACCAGTGGTGTGTGAGAATTCCAGGTGCTCCAGACCCTTATGGACATTAGGTTTTGTCAGCCTTTTTATTTAGCTATCCTGGTGGGTATGAAGGGTACCTGAAACAGAACACTTCTTCATTTGTGTATTGGCCAATGTCCTATTGTGAGGTGACTCCTCAAGTCTTTTACTGTTTTTTAAATTGGTTGCCTTTGTCTTTATTGGGAAGAAATATTTACATAATTTTTGATGTATGCATTGCAATGACCTTCTCCAGTGGCTTGCTTTTTCACTCTTCATGGCATTTTATAAATAGTTTTGAAGAGTAGAATGGTGTACATCTAGGAGGAACAGAGCTCAGTGAACCATCACCAACCTGAACATGCTTGTATAAACTGATCAAGAAACAAGAGTATTGATAAAAGACTGCTCACCACACTGGTTGGTACCTTCTGATACACAAAAGGTTTTACTTTTAATGTGTTCTGATTAATCAGTCTTTTCTTTTAAATTTGTGTTTTTCTTTGTAAGCTTGACAAATCTTTGCCTATCTAAGGCCATGAAGAAATGGCCTCACATTTTCTTCTAGAATCTTTATTGTTTAACAGTGTCAAATCCATAATCCTTCTGGAATCATTTATTGTACAACCCTTATCCATAGGAGATATCTTCATTGAGCTCTATCTATAAATATTGGTTTTTACTCAGTGAAGAACATTCAACTTTTTGCTTTTTAAAGGAGGCACTTCATAGCTTCTCTTTGGCTTCTCCATTTTGCCAGTACCACTGCTCTTTGTATTAGGGATAATTATTAAGCAAAATAGGTTAATTAAAAATAAGCACTGTGATACTGCCACAGTTGATCTTGTAACCAAGATGGCTGTTAATTGACAAGTGGGCATAGGGAAGCTTATATATAACCTGGATGTGCTGGACAAAGGGATTCACATCCTAGGCAAGACAGAGCAGGATGGTGCCATTGTGTTACTCAGAATGGCAGACAATTTTAAGTTTATGAATTGTTTATTTATGGAATCTTTTGTTTAATATTTTTGGATCCTAGTTCATTATGGGTAATGAACTATAGGAAAAAAAAACCCAGTGAAGGAGGACAGCTGTACATGTTGTGAGGTACAAATCAAAACATTATTTTGGGATTGTCCTAGCATCATTCACTAAAGAAACAACCCTTTCCTCAGTGACACCTTTGTCATAAATCAACCAAGCATGTGTAGGTCGATTTCTAGACCCAATAGGTGAATATTTATTCCGTCCCATCAGTCTGTTTATGCTTGCACTAATAACACCCTATCTTGAATATTATAATTTTATGATAAGCTTTTACTTCCAAGACTGGCAGTCTTCCAACTTTGTTTTTGTTCTTCTTCAAGATTGTTTTTACTGTTCTTGCTTCTATAAATTTCCACAGAAATTGTGGAATTCACTTGTTAAAATTCTTTTTTAGAAAATACTCTTAGGGTTTTGATAAGGATTGCATTGAATCTAACATAAATTTGGGGATAACTGAAATTATGCTATCCTAAGTAATTTATTCTGTGAATATTATACATCTTCATTTCTTTAGATCTTCTTTAATTTTCTCAATATTTTCTTTGCTTTATAATACAGGGCTTTATACTTCTTTTGTAAGATTTATCCCAAGGATTTCATATTTCTATGCTATTGTAATGGTTTTTATTTTTTTTTTAATTTTCTAATTGTTTGCTACTGGTTTGGGAAAGTACAATTACTTTGAATAGTAACTTCACTAGATTTACTGCCTTACTACAAGATTTCATCTGTAGATTCTTTTGGATTTCCCTCAAATACAATCATGTCTCTGCAAATAATAATATTTTCCTTTTCAGTCATACCTTTATTTTTTCTGTGAGTCTTCTTATTCTTAACTCAAATTCATACTTCTTGGCTCCTTTTGATAAGTCTGATATTCTGCTTAATTCAAAGAAATCAGTAGAAATTCCTGCTATGAATTTTCCATGAAAATGTTAGAACATATAAATGGTTTCCTTAGACTTAGGGTTTCATAATCTCCATTTCTTTTTCTGTATAATTCTTTTTTGAGGGGCTTGGACTATATTCATTGGTGGATCTATTCTTTTAAATTGGTTTCTTATGATAACTTGCATTGATAATTTATTACTAGAAAAGCTGGAAGACTATGCTTATTGGTCAGAATTTGGGAATCTTAGTTCTCTTATTTGTTGTTTTTTCCCTAATGTCTGCAAGTTTAGTGAATTTGTCCTAAACATGACTCCAGAACTGAATCTGGATCTGTAAATAAAGATCCTTTGAAGATATTCTAATAATATCAAAACCTAAAATATGATGTTGAAAGTGTTTGGTGCATTGATAAAGTTCCCTATTGTGGGGGTGGGCAGTGACTGGATGTTTAAAGCAACAGTTTGATTGAATAGAACAATAAATGCAGAGCTGAATGTATTTTTTCTCTTTCTTTCTCATCTACTAGAAAAATATAGATAATAGAGCTCATTTATTTCCTTAACATTTCAGAGCTCCGCAGATGGGAAAACACAACCCAGTGGAAATGATTTCTGGCAACCTTGAGAAGATATGTTAGCATTTTGTGGCATTTCTCTCAGTGACATGTAAAGCATGGCTTTCCCTCATTGCAGTGTCACAGTGAAGTGTCACAATAAAGCCAAAATAGTGTGCCCTCAGGGAAAACTCAGAAAAGGGACCATTTTCCATGCACACACAAAGGGTAATATTTATTATGAAGCCTTTTATTTTAGCTCCAAATGCTGCCTGAGCTGTGAGTACTTTGCAATGGAGAAATGTACAGAATGTGAGATTTAATGCATATGCTATGTGTAAATCTAATGTAATTTATGTAAATATAAATAATACGTAGAAAGATATAACGCACTTAGGGACGTACATGCATGCACACTCTGCAGTGTGCCAGGATGTGAGTTGGTGAAGCTGCAGAGCAACAGCATGAGGCAGTGATGGAGTCCAGGGAGCACTGGGCTTGGAGTCAGACGGCTCCATCTTTACCTCTTTTTTTGTCTCTGTCAGTACAGATACTATCTCCTTTATCCTCAAACGTGTGATATAGAAATTATCATCCACATTCACTAGATGAGAGAGTTGATGTTCCCTTAGATTTGATGTTTGCAGATTACACAGCTAGGATTACTGAAGCTATTTCATGTGACCTTAATATCAAATACAATGATTTATTTTAAGCCAAACTTGTACTTTTAAGAAAACCTTACACTTGCACAGTACACTTCATCCTACACTTGCACAGTTATTATTATGACATAAATATTGAGCTCAATTTTTATTACCATTAAAAATCATCTTGCTAGACACAAGGTGTACATGATTGACTAAGGCAGGAGGATAGCAAGTTCGAGGACAGTCTCAGCAACTTATTGAAACCCTGTCTCAAAATGAAAAGTAAAGCCGGGCATGGTGGCGCACGCCTGTAATCCAAGTGACTTGGGAGGCTGAGTCAGGAGGATCACGAGTTCAAAGCCAGCCTCAGCAACTTAGTGAGGCCCTAAGCAACTCAGTGAGACCCTGTCTCTAAATAAAATACAAAATAGGGCTGGGGATGTGGCTCAGTGGCCGAGTGCCCCTGAGTTCAATCCCTGGTTCCAAAAAAAGAAAAAAAAAATGAAAAGTAAAAATGACCAGGATACAGCTCAGTGGTAAAGCACCCCTGGGTTCAATTCCCAGTACCCACCCCCTCAAATCGTCTTATCAGGGTCAGCTACTATTTCTATCCATTTAGGGAATTGTTGTTTTGGGTTTTTTTCATTTATTGATGCACTGTGATTATACAGGAATAGTGAGATTTGTTGTTACGTATTTGTACATGCACACAATATTACAGTAAGGGGATTCTTTTCTTTCTTTCTTTTCTTTTTCTTTTCTTTTTTTTTCTTTTTTTATGTACTGGGGATTGAACCCAGGACACTTTACCTCTGAGCTACATCCCTAGTCTTTTTTTTTATGTTGATACAGGAACTAGATAAGTTTCTGAGGGTCTTGCTAACATGCTGAGACTGGCATTGAACTTGGCAATCCTCCTCCCTCTGCCTCCCAAGTTGCAGGGATTATAGGTGGGCACTACTGCACCCAGCTAAGGTGGTTCTGCAATATGGTTTTCATTGCTTCAACCCAATAAAATCTTCAGATTGTGTAATTGTCCTGTATATCCACACCCAAATAATTGGGCAAGGGCTTGGGGTAAGCACCTTCCTTCTAATTAGAGAGGTCACTGTTATCCAGGTTCTAATTCAATGAATTCTCAAATGCATTCAGAATTTACCCAAATCTGTTGTCCTGATTTGGCAGCATGCAAGAGGCAGCATCAGTTTTGATTATGAGTATAACACATATCCTTAAAAGTAATATTAGATAATAATACATGTTGTTGTGAATATTCACAACAACATGTGAATATTATTATCTTGTAAGGATCAGGTAGTCCAGTCATCAAGGAAAGAACTGATATTTTTTTTCCTGACTGACCAGTCCTTGTTAAACAGCTCTACTATGCCTATCTCAAGGATGAATGTTTCCTGCCAACAAATCTCCTCCTCCTCCCCCCAATCCTCCCTTTTTCCCACTCCTCCCCCTTCTCCTCCTTCTCCTCTGCCTCCTTCTTCATTGCCTTAAATTTTACTGTGGTAAGAATATGATTTGATTTAATATCATATCTTAATATCATGTCTATCATATTTATTTGATATGATTTAATATCATATCTTCCCTCTTAACACATTTCTAAGTGTGTAATACACATTGTTACCCTCCCTATAATGTCTCTAGAGTTTATTCATCTTGTTTAACTGAAATTTTATGCCTATTGACTCTCCTCATTTCCCCCTCCCCTCAGCATCTAGCAGCCACTATTTCATTCTCTGGAGTCTATGATTTGACTATTTTGTATTCCTCATCTAAGTGGAATCAGATGTTTTTCCTCCTTGTCTGGCTTATTTCACTTAATAAAAATAATATTAATATAACAATAAATTTTCACATACCTAACCTCATCTCTGTCCCTTCTCCTTAAAAAGTGAGTTTCCTAGCCGGGTATAGTAGCCTACACCTGTAATCCCAGCAGCTCAGGAGGCTGAGGCAGTAGGATCACCAGTTCAAAGTCAGCCTCAGCAAGGGCAAGGCTCTAAGCAACTCAGTGAGACCCTGTCTCTAAATAAAATACAAAATAGGACTGGGGATGTGGCTCAGCGGCTGAGTGCCCCTGAGTTCAATCCCTGGTTCCAAAAAAAAAAAAAAGTGAGTCTCCTTTGACCAAGAAGGCAGGTGTGGGATAGTTCTATTTGTCTGTTCCCACTCTCCTTACACCATAACTGTGTGGTGGAGACCTGTGTTTGCCTTCACAGGTCAGCAGACTCAGTCCATGTCTACCTCCACTTTCTACCAAGTATTCTTACAAAGGCATTTTTGGCTCTCATAGTTATCTGGTTATATTCTCTTTTTCTCCATCTTCTGTCACTTCTGGTCACTTTAAATTTGAGTTTGAGATATTTTGTGAAAGGACATTAGTTTACTTAGGGAGCTCACTCATCTCTTCCTGGGAGCATAATTTTTAATTCTCCAATTTTTCATATTTTTTTAAAATACTTCTGACTCTTGAATTAGCTCTTCTTCCAGAATCATTTTCTATTCTTTTTTCCTAGAAGGAATAACATTTCCCTTCACTTAGATGGTTTTACATATGCTCTTCTATGTTCAAGAATTCACATACAACCATAACCAAATTGTTTTCGTGAACAGGCCATCATCTTTGCACTGATGTTTATACATGAATAGTTGAAGGTATTTGACTGTTTAGTAATATTTCTTAGAATTCAGTCATCTTTTAGAGATGGAGTTAGTAATATTTTCTCTGGATTTTTTCACTTAAAGTTTCTGCATTTTTCTTTGGAAAGCATTTAATAAATATCTCTCATAGATTTACTGTTGGCTAAACCCTCTGGTCTTCATGGATCTTGCCAAGAAAATGTTTGTCTTAACTTCATACATAGAGTGATCTGCATTCATTCTGAATGAGCTAGCTATATGTAGGAAATCTCTGTTGAAAGGGCCACCCTCAGGAGCATTTCCAAATAAAACCATATGAGAACAGAAATAAGGATACACTGTTGTCCATTTTTGTGAAATCCAATCTTATTTCTCCTCTTTTTATTTGTTCATTCTGTGTGCCAAATAGGTGAGAATCAAAAGGCAGAATGCTATGTCTCATCTTTTCATTGTGTGTGTGTATGTATGTGTGTGTGTGAGAGAGAGAGAGAGAGAGTGAGAGAGGCAGGGAGGGAGACTGGGAATGGGTTGATTGAATGTTCATAGCTTGTCCCCTCACTCAGTGGCACCTTCCTTCAAGTCCTAGCCCAAGACCTGTGGCATCTCCAGTTCAGGGCACAACTGTGGCAGAGATAAGCAGTTTCTGCAGCAAATAACAATTTGAAAAATCTTGTGATTTATCTGTACTGGATGCATATTTTGTATCTGGTAGTATATTTTTCACATTAGCTGTTTCTTAGGATTAGCAAACCAGTGCAAATCTTGTTTCATCCCTCTCTGGGTATTTAGTGTAGCGCCAAGCAAAGCACAGATTAACATATGCTTACTTAGGATTAAGGATGATTTTTTTCAAAAAATATCTTCTGATAGACAGTAAAATAGAATACACACAGTTCAATGGATTCCACAGACGGGCTGTTTATGTTAGTGCCAACAGCTAACCCTAAACCTCCAGTCCCAAGTTTCCAAAGGCTTTGGGTAAAGCCAAATTCCAAATACCAGCAAATGCTATTTTACCATGTTCTTAATTTGCCCCACTCACTGCAGTGTTGCATATGATTGCTCCATGGCGAAGAAGAGGAGAGCCGACGAGCAGGCTTTGGGTGTCCCAGTCAACAAAAGGAAATCCCTCCTCATGAAGCCCCGACACTACAGCCCAAACATGGACTGCAAAGGGGACCGAGACGACAGGACAGAGGATGATGGCCTCTCTGAAACAAACGATCGTGCTGCTGCAGGTAGCAAGGGACAGTGGCCCTGATTTTATCTACTCCTTGGCATCAAAGACTCAGTCTTAATTTATGTAGAACCTATGGTTGGTATGGTTGTAAAAGTATGTTTGGCATTTGGAAGAAAAAACAAACATTGATTTCATTCAGTATTCACTTCTTGAGGATTCATTTTCTTTAAATTAGTACCTATAGGGTTTATAGATAAACAACACAGTCCTTGCACTAAGTTCCTTCAAAAGCACTGGACTGGGCTATAACTCTTTTTGAAGAAAATAAAAGCCTTAAAGGTGAAGAGTATTTTTTGTATGTAATATGATGAGTGTCTAATTGCTGAAAGACTCCTTCAAAGTATAGGATTTATTTAAGCCTTTAAGATGATCAAGTTATCTATAATTTTCATTGCTGATTATCATTAATGATTATTGTGTGTGTGTATATACACATATATATAGCTAAACATTTATTTTTACTTGTTTATCAGCATATGTAGTCATATATTATAATATTTAGCCCCCAAAATATAATTGGTAATTGGTAAAACAACATAGACCAAGGTAGATGGCTTATGACCTTAATATTTTCCATATTTTTGAATAAATATTTATAGCAATGGACCGTAGAATTGACCTAAAGTTATCATCCTAGAGGCTCCTTCAATAGGAAAATTATATAGAAAGTGTATCACCATGCCTGTTATTTCTAAAGTAAATCATTTAAATGTATCTTTAGATGCACATTATAATTCATGAATTTGATTCTTCACTCTGTCTTCAAACACCCTTTGTATGCTAAATGAAATGGGGTTATTCTGAAGCTTTAGAATTTGTTCCTCCCTAGTTCATAGTTATTCTCACTGGTCTCCTGTGGTCTCATGCCTGTAGGAGTTGGAAAATCACTGATGGCATTTTGCATGAGACTGAAATTGGGGACATACAAAAGTCTCAAAAAATTATGAAAAAGCAAATTTAGAGCTAATGCTTAACTTTGCAAAAAATGAAATGAGGCGTGTGTATGTATGTTTTTGCATCAACATATTCTCATGTGTCAATGAGACCAAAAACTGTGTCTAGTTTGCTGTCTTCTAACATAGCTATTGATCATCATAGGCGCTTATTATAGCCAAGTGAATACATTGCTCAAATGTATTTAGTTAAGCATTCAGTTACATGCACTGAAGAACATCTATTTGCAGGTTTACAAATGCTAAGTATTTTTATATTTAGTATTAGAACTACTACTGATGATAATGAATATACTGAAATTTTAGCATTAATGACCATTATTTTTTTAGTTTTTCATATATTCCAGGCACACACATTATATCACTTAGTCCATATTACAGTGCCACAAGTATATATAATTATGGTCATGGTTTTACAGATGAGATCATTGGGCATCAAAGAGATTCAAAACTGAAGGTAACGCAGCTTCTAGGTGTTGGAAATAAAATAATTAAGAAACAATTGGAAAGACAAGCAAAATAATTATTTTCCAGTTAATCATGTTATATAATCCAATTCTCCCCTTCCTCTGACTACCTTCAGAATGCAGACTGGGCAAAGTTTTGACAACATCAAGTCATTAAGTCTCAGTTTCTAGAAATGGCAGGTCATCATTGTTCCTATCCCTGGTAAACAGAGCAAGGATTCTAAGCTGCCTCAGCCCTCTGCACAAATAGCCCCTAGTCTCCAGAAGGAACGAGAGGTGAGCTAGTGCCCAACCCAGAAGAAGTGCTTTCCACCTAGCTTCTCATTTACTCTGGGTACCCCAATGTCTTTACCTGGCCAGATGTGTATCTTCAGCTCAAATTGTATCTTCAGCTGGGACATTCAAATAATGAGAGTATATAGTGCTCGTGAAGGCTAAGGTCATTTATAAACACTCTCTTCCATTTTATGGCACAAACTACATTCCATATTCTCAACTGGCTGTCGCAAAGAGATGCAGGTAGATGTTTAAAGGGATAGAAGACAATGTGAACAAAACCACACAAACACACCTTTCTTCACTGGGAATTCGAGCTTGCAAAGCACTATCAGGAAGTAGGACAAGCACAGACTTTCCCAGTGCAGACAGGGAAAATGAGAATCAGCTCGATGTGGAATTAAGAAAGGGCATAGAGTTCCCAGCAATGTAATCACATGCTCATGATTCGAGGAAATCTATCCCAAACATAGAAGTTCTAGGGGTTGGAATGATATTTTTAACACATCATCTCTCAATGAATAGCAAATAAGGAAGAAACCACTGCAGTTTCAGAATTTTGAATGATGAATTCATTTTTCTAGGGCCTTTTATTCCTGGCAAAATTTGCAACTTCAAGAGGCCTAGAAAATTAAGTTGCCTATAAAAGTAAACTTCATAGTTAAAAAAACATAACTGAAATACAGTTATAATACGATCCAGTTACACAGGAGTCTATTAAAAATGTGTTGTTATTTTCAGAAGATTTTTTAAAGTTGTTTTCAAAGCAGAATAGCCAATGTGAGAATGCATTAGTATATTGTTATAGGATTACCGAAGTGGAGACCTTGGTTTAATGTAAACAAACAGATATGAACTTTTATACAGGAAGGAAAAGCATTTTTGAAACTGTATACAAGGAAAGCATCCCAGGCCCTCCTTCTTCCTCCCTGCATTTTGAGATGCACATAGGACAGAGAAAGGCCTGTGCTGTTCACAGTCTACTCTTTGACCCAGCTACTTGGCTGTGTCCCCAAGGAGTTGGCCCTAAGAATTTTCCTACCTATCATCTTTATGGTACTAGTAAAGTCAAGGTTGGTTTGCTTGTTAGTTTTTGTGCTGTTGTGTTATTTGTTTTGTGTGTTTTTTATCTGTAGGATAAGGATTACCTTTTTCCATATTGCATTAACAATGGCATTTCTAGTTCCTTTATCCAAATTCACTTTTTAAACATTTTTTCCACATTTTTATTGGTACATTATAGTAGTACATAATGATGGAATATTGTTACATATTCATATATGCACACAATATAGCAATATAATTTGACTAAATTCACTCTTGAAAATATCCAAACTTAGGAAAATAATAGGCTGTTAATATTCTTTTTCCTGCGAGTGGCTGTGTTTCATAAACATCAGTCATAGCACTGAATTCTTAGGCTGTAGGTAGGATCATGTCATAGAGGCAAGGACATAAAGTTGAAACCAGGTGGCCCTGAGTCTGGGACTCAACCCTCAGCCATGTGGTTTTGAGCAAGCCCTCAGCTCCCTAGGTCTGTGGTTTTCCTCCTATAAAATGGGCTAGACCTTTCTTGTAATTATTGTGAAGATTATTTGAAATAACCAATGGAATGCCCTGCCAGGGACATATACGTTTATTGTCCTAAGAAAGATTGTTGAGTCATATAGTCATTGAGTCATTAGACCACCCTTATTTTGAAGATGAGGAGCCAGCACTCAGGAGACCAAGGTCTTGACTAGCATCATACAGGCAAGCAGCACTGGGCCTACAGCTCAATCCCAGGCTCTGGATTGTGCATCATGCACTACCTGAGTTTTCAAAGGCAATTGCTAAACAGTTCCACGGTCCATGTAGGTGGTAAATCCACTAAATCTTCTTATCCTGTGGACCCTGCTTTCCTTAGGCATTAGTTTTACTGGCTATTCTAAATGAAGAACAGTCCTATCTCATTCTTGTTAAGGATCCTACATGTCCTCTGTCATTACTACTGTCTTTGAAAACTAATATCCAGGAAGGGGAAGAAGAGCCATCATTTACAGAATGCCTGTTCTGAGCTACCTGTCCAGTGGTCACAGAGAGGAACACCAGCCTCAGAGCTTGAGCCTAGGCAAATGGGCTCTACAGGCATGGCTGATTTAGTTATTCTAGTGGCAAAAGCACAAAATACATCACCATCCCACCCAGAAAAATAAAAACTAGCATTTAAAAAACAGGCAAGCGCCCATCACAAAGCTGGGAGAAACCTGAGTCTGCTGGCAGATCTGTCAGATTCAAAAGCAAACTCAGTTTTTTTCTTATGACCACAGTGAAAGCCAGGGAGGTGTTTGGGAACGTGGAAAGTTGGTTTGCAGTTTGAAGAACATCCCCAGAAACCAGCACACGAGATGCACGTAGGCACCTCTGTCGGCGGGCTCCTCTTTTTCTGAAGAATAATTAATAAATATTTTCTTTTAGCATATAACAAACAGTTGAACCAAACAATTATGTAAACTGGAAATGACCCAAAATGCTAGCAGTTGGCAGCCGCACAGTGAAGTGCATTGTCGTGCACATGTGCATGTTTGTCACACCCGCCTCTCTGGTGATCTGCACTTAATAGGAATATTTTAAACTATGTAGCTAAGCAACAGAGGTAATTGTTGCTTTCTAGAGCTTTTGTTAGCACTCTAACACAGCCCAAATATGCATAATTAGGTATAATGTCTATAAATCATTATTGTACACATGTGGGTAGTTAAGTGGAGTGAGAGAATAGTTCAATGAATTGAGCATATTCACTGAAAATGCTTTTTATTTGTTTTCTGTAGTTCATAATACTTTAAAATTATCATAACCCTTTACACTTTCTCTTAATAGCCAACCGTGATATTGAGAAAAACTTCATTTGCATTTTAGACTATGTTTAATATATTATTTAAACCTGGAGTTCCTCTGATATGAATTCAGGAGAGGATAGGCCCATCCTATCAAATATTGTGTGCCTGTTTATCCAGCCTCTTTTCTAGGAACTAAAATGTTAAATTTTTCAGTTTACATTGAATAGATCCCAACAAAAGACTGCACCCTATAATCAGCATTATTTACAGGGGCCAGTGTTGTGACTGAATTCTTCCCTTCATCCAAAAATGCTTTTAGTTACTATGGCAATATTTACTTGATCCTGGCAGTCCAGTGTTGATTTAGGAAGATAATTACCAGAAAGGAAGATGATGGAGATGTATTTTTGAGTGTCCTTGTCAGAGACAATGTTTATAAAAAATTAAATGAGACAAAAAAGGCACATTGTCTTCCAGGCAGACACCCTCTTCCACAGCCCTCACACCAATAGCTGTGCTTTTCTTCATCCAGAGATGTTTATTAACACAGAATACACTTCACTTGGTATCTTTAACAGTCTTTAAAGGGGCTTATTATTTTGTATTTCCCATCCCCCCATCCTGCCTCTCAGAAACAGAAACAGTTCATCTTTTTCCTCTGTGTGTGTGTGTGTGTGTGTGTGTGTGTGTGTGTTTTGTTTGTCCTAGTAAATGTCAGAGAACCATCCCTGATGTGTTTGGTGCATTTCATATCCTATTGTGTGCTGGGCACCACTCCATGTGCTTTGGGTTGAGAATGGCGTCCCTAGAAGTCCACACCTTCAGCTGGTGCGTATGCACCAGGTAGGGTAGGATCAGGTAGTCTCACCACACATGCATCTAAACTGTCACCCTCAATGAGTGAAGGGGTGACACTAACAACTATCCTAGGATGACAGTCATTTCTCTGACTGTGTTGGGCTGACTGGTTCTTGGGGCCTGCTCTGGGTCACAGCATGCTTGACTTTCAGAACCCAAGATGGCACTGTATGGAGAACAACTAGCTTGCATCCAGCATCCTCCAGTCAAACCCTCCTCTCATCTCATTTTCATTTTACACACATTCATGCAAATATCAAACCAGGAAATGTGTTACTATCTAAGCTACTATCTGATCAACCTTATCATCCTGTTTGTGTTTTCCTCAATGTGGACTTTTAGTGTGACAATTGCAAAAGTAGACAGGAAACCTGAAAGCTTCAGAGTTCCTTTAGGTATTATCTCTATGTAGATTTACTTTGTATCTTATTCAATAGAATCTGAGAATACATCTGAGGAAAATAGAAATCATAAACCAAATAAGCTTTGAAAATATATTACCATGCTAACAGAGCAATCTGATGAATGTTTTCTTCACAATATATAGTATTATGTATATTCAGTTCTTCTAGTTGGCTAAGATGTGGGAATACGTATAACAGGTACAGTAACAATCATTTCACATCTGTTTTAGTCAGCTTCTTCACTGCTGTGACTAAATGATCTAACCAGCACAATTATAGAGGAGGGTTTAAAGTTTATTTGAGGGCTCACAGTTTCAGAGGTCTTAGTCCATAGAAGGCTGGCTCCATTCCTCTGGACTTGAGGTGAAGCAGAACATCATGGCAGAAGAGTGTGGCAGAGGAAAGCAGCTCACATCATCAGGAAGCAGAGAGTCTCCACTCAACAGATACAAATATATACCCAAAGTCACACCCAATTCCCACCTCCTCCAGTCATACCCTACCTCTTCAGTTACCACTCAGTTAATCCCTAAATTAATCAGGGGATTAAATCACAGATTGGATTAAGACTCTCGCAACCCAATCATTTCACCTCTGAACTTTCTTGCACTGTCTCACATGTGAGCTTTTGGGGGACACCTCACATCCAAACCATGAAAACATCCATTGCTATTGTTAAGTATCATCTTTTTGTCTTGGCCAGTACCCCAGAAGAACTTAGCTCTTAGTATGCTGAAAATTATAGTAGCTAATTTAAAGACAATTTTAGAATATTAAGCTCTAAGTTTTATTTTAAGAGCATATATATATTTCCCTCTAATGTTCATAAAATTAATAATGACCACATGTTACACACATTAAGTATGTATATGTGTATATGTGCATATGCATGAACATACATATGCAGGGAGCTATATATTTGTATGTATATGTGTGTGTGTGTAATATTTTTTATTCTTGATTTCCAAATATTGGTGTTCTTTTTCCATAGAAGAAATCATGATAAAACCTGTGGATGAGAATCTTCATTCAACTGCACAAGAAAACTCCCCTCGGAAAGAAGATCGATACACTTGTTATCAAGAGCTGGTAGTCAAATCTTTAATGCACTTGGGGAAATTTGAAAAAAATATGTCTGTTCAGACCATAAGTGAAAACCTCAATGACAGTGGCATCCAGTCTTTAAAAGCAGAGAGTGATGAAACAGATGAGTGCTTTATGATTCATTCTGATGATGGAAGAGATAAAGTGGATGATTCCCAGCCCCTATTCTGCTCTTCCGATGACAGCGAAAGTAACTCTGAAAGTGCAGAGAATGGGTGGGACAGTGGCTCCAACTTGTCAGAAGACACCAAACCTCATAGAGGCCCAAAGTACATGTTAGCAGATAAGAAAAAAGATCTACTGGAAGTTCCTGAAATAAAAACAGAAGGTGACAAATTTATCCCTTGTGAGAACAGGTGTGATTCTGACACAGATCGGAGAGAACCGCAGAATGCTCATGTGGAGCCCTTGGATGGCAAAGCCCAGCCTTCCTTCCCCGAGACTGAGGAAGAAGACAGGGAGAGCCTGGCCACAATGACAGAAGAATCCAGCGATCTGGAGAAAGCCAAGGGGAACTTGAGTTTGCTGGAGCAAGCCATTGCTCTGCAGGCTGAGCGAGGCTGCGTTTTCCACAGTACCTACAAAGAGCTGGACAGGTTTCTGCTGGAACATCTGACGGGGGAAAGGCGGCAAACCAAAGTTATTGACATGGGTGGAAGACAAATCTTTAACAACAAACGTAAGAAAACTTTTTTCTCATTCATTTTAGAATAAAGTTACCTTAGGGTTGAAAGATTAAATTTTATTATTCCTTCCAGATAGCATTTTGACCACTTAATGCTATTTAAAAGTCAATTCATGCTGAGCACTGTGGCACACGCCTATAATCCCAGCAATACAGGAGGCTGAGGCAGGAGACTGCAAGTTCAAAGCGACCCTCCGCAAAAGCAAGGTGCCAAGCAACGCAGAGAGACCCTGTCTCTAAACAAAATACAAAATAGGGCTGGGGATGTGGCTCAGTTGTTGAGTGCCCCTTAATTCAATCTCGGGTACCAAAAAAAACAGTCAGTTCATAACTGGGAAATAAATAATTTTTTATTTTTACCCCCCTAAATTTTATTGAATCAAACTTGGTTAGTTTTGCAGTAACTTCACACAGAATAAATATTCATTGCATGTATTTTTAAAATGTAATTGCTTTTTAAAAACTGATCATATGTTTAAAAACTACTTGATTGGATATTGTTAGAGGTACATTAGAGATTGCATTTCAAGTCATTTTAATTATCAAATCAATTCCAGAAATTTAATTATTCTTTCCCACCCTCCTTCAAAAATCATATCTGAATCTGCTGCTTTTTGAGCTTCAAAATGATATCAAGTTACTTGTTAGCCAGGCAGAATTCTCTGATCCTTTTTTGGATAAAACTGGATGTGAATGGGTTTATATAGTCTTACCGGCTCTCTAATGCAGGGCCACAAATAATCTGGGTCAAACTTGAATTGACAGAGAATATACTTGGAAAAGACTTTAAAATTGCTTCTCAGTCTTTAAGGAAATTGTGTCCCCTTCCATGGAGTATTCTGCCCATTTTCTCAACATGGTCTTGCACCAGATAGGCCCAGAGTATTACAACAGTTATGTGGAATTTCCCAGTAGTCCCTCAGTGCCTAAAGTCCCATTTAAGATGGTTGTTTTCAGGAGCCAGATTCAGAACTCCATGGTTTGCCTTTTTTTTTTTTTTTTTTTTTTCAATAGTTCTTAAATGATTCTTGGACTCAGAATTAGGGGAAGAATATCTTAGAGAAAATCAAGATGATAGATCTAAAGGGCTTATGGGAATACTATGTTGGTGTGGTTTAGAAGTTCTGATTGTGGGGATTTATCCAGAAATGAATTATATATTTTATTATTTAATTCCATTTGAGTACTTACCTGCAATCTTGACAAATAATGTCTTTCATCTCAGAGTTGAGAAAACAGAAAAGACTAAAATAATGTCATGTAGTAAGGAGCATGATCATAATGCTATGCAAACATCCTACAAGGGTTGGAGTAGGGACAGAATACTAACAACCAATGTGTGGTTCAGGACAGGGCATTGTATTTAGCTCTGTGCACTCCTACTAATATGCAGTTTTTAAATTTACCCGTTTTCTTTCAATGAATACAAATCTGACAAAAAGATGAAATTAATTCTAAATTTTCCAAATCCATAATTTCTAATACACCATGTTTCATTGATTCTAAGAGATATAGTTTCCCCATTCTAATGACTGAAATCAAAAAGGTACACACTAGTTTCTTAATTGCATACAAAGTAATGTTTCATCTTAAAATTGATATCTTACAACCAGTGAAATTCAATATTTGTAAAAGCTTTTTGAGCATGGCTTAAAATACTTGATGATCCTCTGGTTATTTTTATAAAGCTTTTTAAAGTTTTCATTTTGTTTTCAAAAACTAACAAAGCAATAGAATCTCTATTTGTAAATGGTGGGTCGCTTGAAGACATGAATGCAGAAGTCAATAGGATGTCCTGTGTCATAGGGCATGATCCTAATCTAGGGTGTTTAAGCCTCTGCAGGATCAGGGTCAGGTTCATATGAAATAGGAAAAAAAAAAAAAGTGAAACCCATATTGCAGGGGAACTATAGGCTTAGATAAAGATACCCATTAATCTAAATTAAGTATTCACATTTCTGTTCCTTGTTTCTCATGGGGAAGCACAAAAAGGATTTTTCTTCTCTAACATGCACTCCATATTAAGTGAACATCCATCCCGACTAATAGCCATCTTCTTCAAGCAATTCGACTTTGCATCCACCTTGGACTTACAACTCCGCTGTTAAGAATACTAGAATTTTAAAATATCATTTTCCCAAGCCTTCAGATGAGTCAGCAATTCTATAATACATTTCAGCATACTATGGCTACTAAGTGTTTAGAGACCACAGATGTCAGTGTAAGTAGAGTCACCATGTAATTTATTGCCCAGCTTATGACACTTTTTGAGTAAAGGGGGGCAATAGGAACAATTATGCAAGTCTATCAGTTATGAAGACAGTTCCTGGAAAACTAGGATCTAACCTCACCCTCACTGTGCAACACTGCAAAGAAAATAAAAGAAGAGCCAGCTTTGAGAGTTGCCCCGAGCTCATGCTCGGGCTTCTTATCATGCAAACAGGTTCTTCCCTCCAGAGCATTTCATCTGCATCTTTGTTTTGCCCAGCCAAGGAGAGACTTGAAGACAAAGGTACGTGGTGGACTGTCAGTGGCCCCACCTGGGCAGGTGCCAGCCTGCGTTATCTCCAACACCCTCTCTGGCTTCCCGCAGACAAACATCGTGGCAAGGAAGGGAAGTGCTCAGCGCCAAACCTTTCAATGCGGTTTAGAAATGTGGCCTCGCCTGGAGGAGATCCAAGAGAGGAAGGGCATCAAAATACACATTGTTGCTCTTCTGCTCCCTGTGAGCAGCGCTCTGTTGTGGTGTCAGCCCCTCTCAGTTCACTTTAATCAAACTTCAAGGATTTTGACTAGTGGTCTACAGATTTTACACACCTAAATCAACTTGAAATTTGGCACCAAATTTGGATTAAATAAAAACAGACATGCACAAAGTCATAGAACATCACAAACTCTTAATATGCCTTTTTTGTCCTTTGGAAAATACAAAGACAGAATCCTGTCTCTGGTTAATATAAAGACCTGCTACTGTGCACATCCTTTCTTTGACTGTTCACTGCTCATTTACAACTCATGTTTTCTGTTTTCCTGACCTTTCCTCCACTGGTAGTGCGGGCTACAACTTGAAGGATCCTTGCTCCTCCCCCTTTCACTGAAACCATGCCCCCATATAATTGCATTACATACAACCTGCTGTGTCCCATCTGCCCAGGACTGATTGTAATCCAACAACTGGGGTGACATGGTATCACAGAGGCTTGTCTACTCACAATATTCTGCCCCAGAGATGTTCGCATACTGCAGCAGTGGCTTGTTCTGGGTGCCCCACTTAGAACTAGAGCATATGAGGGATCCACAACCCTGCACGGCAGGGTCCTTTTTCATATTTCACCACCAGAAGCTTCTTGGGCAGAATCATATGGATTTTTTATTTTTTCTCTCAGTATCAAGCATGCTCTTTATTCCTGTTGCTTTCATTCTGAGAATCCTGAAGCCTTCCTGCAGTCCTCTTTTCTCTCTCTCCCAGGCCTTACAGCCTTCTAGTTCTTCTTCCAAACACCATGAATGCTGATGTGGAACAGAATTCCCCATGAATGCTATCATTCCGAGCATGAGTTAGGGGCAATTTTGACTATAAGATAGCATTTCTGCTTTAAGCTTATCTAACATCTCAATCACAAATATATATATTTATAACTAAGGCCTCATCTGCATTAGCTCTAATGTTAAGTATTTATATAACCTTTTATCTAGCCTTCAGCACTGTGAGTGCCAGAAAAATTAGAAAACTCCTGAGCTTGTCTTTGGCCCTCTTCTCTCCAGGCTCTTGTCCCATGGCAGCCTGACAAAATGTGTTACAAGGTGGCCCTTTCCATGCCTGGCTGCACCTGAGAATCACACCATACCTGCTTCACAGCAGCTCTCTCCAGACCACCAGGGGGGCGGCCTCTACCCTCTATATCTCCATTTTCTGAAAGTCCCCAGCAAGATCATTCCTTTCCAAGTCCTCCCTTTGCCTCAGTTCTCAGTTCTCACAGTCAGTAAAATCAATAGCTTTTTACCATAAGTGATCATGCATGGAGCCTAAGTGGCAGTCCATTGGGGTTTGGGAATCACAACTTTGCAGTACGTGGTTAGGTAGGACACAAGCCTTGTCCAGACTCTTACCAGTTGCTCTGCAGGAAGCTACCTCTTCTTATGCATGAACTAATGGTTGACTCTCAACCCAGGACCACCTGCTGCTAGGTACTCATAGGGACAAGGCCAGGGAGGCCTTTCTCAGATTGGTAATTTATTTTGTAATTTTGAATCTGTCTTTTTCCAGACCCTATCAATAGAAGATGGTTTGGGATTAAATAAGTTCTTCTTTCTCACTTTTCTTTCTTTTTTCCTTTTTTCTTTTTTTTTTTTTTTTTTTCTGTTTTCAGGAGCCTGTTCACCCTCTGCCATAGGGGTGATTTTTCAAAATGAGGCTTTAACTAAAATATGTGACATGACAACTTAAGACCATCCTTGTATTTTAATAGCCCCTTGCCCTGTGTCAGCCTTTGCAGAGGAAACCAAGAAAATTGAAAACATGTTTTATGTTTCCACAGGTCTTAGTTGAGGGTCTTATTCAAGGCAATGTGAAAAGAATGTTTATGATGGTAAAGCTGAATAAAGTGAGAATGCCACCTTGCAAGGACACTGTTGAATAGGAAAAGAAAGAAGAATAACCAAATGAATTTCTCAATTTAATTTCTCTGTAGATTCACCGAGGCCTGAAAAGAGGGAGACCAAGTGCCCCATTCCCGGGTGTGATGGCACAGGACATGTGACTGGGCTCTATCCCCACCACCGCAGCCTTTCAGGGTGCCCCCACAAAGTGCGGGTTCCCCTGGAAAGTGAGTACTGCTTATTCCTAAAGATGAGGTGCTTTCTTATGAGTGCCAGAACATCACAATGTTCATTGCTTTCTCTTCTGATTTGGAATTACAAGTGGAACCAAAGTTTTCTCTGTGTCAAGCAATTTCCATCTAGCTGTATGTTTTAAAATAGAGTGTATTAGAAAAATTGAGAGTCAATAAGGCCAACAGATAAAGAGAAAATTGCCATTGAAAAGATAGTTTGTTACCCATACTTCCTAAGATGAGGAGTCTCATCATGCCACTGGGGTCACATGGGGAATCCCCAGAGTGAATCAGGAGGCAGGGGTAAGAGGAAGTTTAGACCAGAAGCCTTTAGCTTCTATATAAAGGAGCATACAGGAAAGGGTAGACAGGATAAGGGTTGCTGGTTCCTCTAGCTCTGGAATTTAAGGTTTGTCCCTAGTTCTCTGGCCCATGACCCTGGGTAATTAGGGAAGGAGGACAGTGACCCAGATGTTAGAACCAAATAAGCCCCTTGGAGTGTGGGCTCCAGAGCAGCTGGTTGGCACTTTAAGAGTGTTCTCAGTTGGTCAGTTGTATGCCTTCATTAGGAGTCTACTAACTGGGAAGGGCAGTTCCTCCTGGATCAGCAAGTCCCAAGTGTAGAAGCATCAGAATACAGAAAATAAACCATACCACCCTGTGTGATTTCACAGTTCTTTCGCAGCCTGAGGCATGGCCTCCAGTATGTCCAGGATCAATCTTAGCTTCAGCGCATCACAGGGAGGTCTCCAGCATCCTTCTGGTCTCCATTTCACATGTGAAAACATGTGCTCTATAGTGTTGCCTTGGGACATACTGTCACAGCTAAGAGCCCTGAGCATGGGCAATCCTTAGTGCATCACTCCATAACTGTCCTGCTATGAACTGGGTCTCTGCAGGTGAAAAAAGGGCTGCCACCTTCCCAGATATAACATACTGTTTGAATCTCTTTGAGACACCTCTTGGACCATACAAATTGGAAGAATAGGGGCACCTTAGCATCACCTTCCTCAATATCAAGAGTTAGCACATCACTGATCGAACCAAATTAGTCCTATGCTACTGAGTTCATGGTTCCTTAAATTTATTCTGTGATGGTTGACTCAGCCATATCTTCTCCCTCCTGCCCTCCCTGGTTCTAGGGGTTGAACCCAGAGATACACTGCTACTGAGCTACATCCCCAGCCCTTTTATTATTAAATTCTTTATGTTGAAACAGGGTCTTGCTAAGTTCTCAGGGCTGGTCTCAAACTTAAGCTCTTCCTGCCTTAGCCTCCTGAGTAACTGGGATGACAGGCAAGTGTCACTCAGCCATACTCCTGCAAATACCACATGGCAGTGAATGGTGGTTGGAGAAAGAATCAAAATAGCATCACTTAGGAACTAGAACAGTTCGACACAGGCAGAACTTTAAATTGGGGAAAAGGTGAAAAAGAGTTTTTTGGCAAATATTGTTCTCCAAACACTTCTCCAGAGGGAAGAAAGGTGCACATGAATGGGAGAGAAAGGTGATGAACTTTTCAGTTTAAATTAAATATGAGCAGAATAGCATTGTTTAAGTCTAGGGTTAAATATAACTTGGAGTTCAGAGCAATTAAAATATGATAAATCTTGCTATATATAATGTCTAAAATTCTGGTGTGCTTATTTTTTTTCAACTGAATATATCTGGGGAGGGAGCATAGTGGATTATGTAACAGAAGTCATTTAATTGCAAAATTAAGAAATGAACTGTTGATTTTTTTATATATTTATGGTAAATTATTCTTCTCTTTAATATGCTATTTTGTGATTAGTTCTTGCCATGCATGAAAACGTGCTCAAGTGTCCCACCCCTGGATGCACAGGAAGGGGTCACGTGAACAGTAATCGCAACACTCACAGGAGGTAATTCTGATGATTTGCTAATCATTTTACATTTTAAAAAATTGAAGCTTTCCACCAATCGAATTGTGGGCTATGTGTTATGAAAATCACTGCATCACTATCAAATATGTTACCACTTGAAATAAATAAGAAATATTCTCAACTTTTGCAGACTCAAAAAGAAAGAAAAATCACCTTATTATTTCCTCTCCTAGAAATTTTTATATTAGCAGTCAATTTCAAAAATGAAAAACTGTTGTATTTGAAGATGCTGGGGTTATATGTTCATATAATCAGATAAATAGAACATATTCTCTTCTATTCTGGAAGCCCACCATT
This sequence comes from Glaucomys volans, assembly GCA_020662805.1. Taxonomy (NCBI): domain Eukaryota; kingdom Metazoa; phylum Chordata; class Mammalia; order Rodentia; family Sciuridae; genus Glaucomys; species Glaucomys volans. The sequence goes on from JAJEJO010005232.1 coordinate 214,556, forward strand.
ATAATGTTGAAACTGAGAAGAGTTGCTTATCTTGGGTCCCACTCCCTAGGCATAAGAAAGAATCAAAAGGGCTTCCATATACAGTGGTTTGACTGTTAACCAGGCAGGGAGGTGACATCCTTCCACTGAGATTGGAACTAAAATAAAGCATTTGTGTGCATTTATATACAAATGCATTATGCGTATGTGCATTTGTATGTGAAAATGCTGATTGTTTTGTGTGTGCATTTTATATTATGTGTAGACTGTGGTTATGAGGTACTATTTGACTTATATACGCACATGGCCAAGGAAACTTCAATTTAAACTCTAAGAGTCAGTCCCTCACATTATGCTGAAGATCCTAAGGTAAATCATAGAGTTACCATGCTGACGTCTGTAGGTAGACCCATTGCATTTGGAATGAGCACATACTGCTTGAAATATTAAAAGTTTCAGGATCATTTAGTTATTTCTCCTTTATATAATATTTTGATTTTTAAAATGAGTTTGTCACCTCATACCTCTGAGGTGGGGTTGGGGGACAAGTATTGATAATGTAGTTTGCAAAACCCTTTGGGATCTTTTCATATGAGAATAGTGCTAAGTGAACTATTAATATGACTTAACATTTAGTGTGTGCCAAGTGTGCTGCGAGGCACATGCCAAAGGAAATCATTTTATCATTTTAACTCGCATCCTCCTGCTTTTCTTTTTTGAAACAGTCTTTCTGGTTGTCCAATTGCTGCAGCTGAAAAATTGGCAATGTCCCAGGATAAAAATCAGCTTGATTCTTCCCAAACTGGGCCATGTCCTGACCAGACACACAGGTAGGAGCTCCCAGGAAGTTCCTGATGTTCTGTTCATGCCAGGATCCAGTTCAACAGGACCTCACATCACTTATGTGTCACTTCATTGTGGCCTGACCCTCATTTTCAGCAACCAATGAACCTGTGTCTGCAGCTTATTGCCAAGCTGATCTAGAGAATGATACTCTCTCTTAAGTGAGCTAAGAGATCCTCTAGAATTTTAGATCCTCCAGAATTTTAACTTGAAATTGGTCTCTTTGCAAAGGCAACACAATATGGGTGAGTCTAAAAGGAATAAAGCATTAAATAACATACATTAATCAAAATTCTGATTCACTGATGTAACACATCCCTCAAGTCAGGTGAGCTTCCCTTTGTGATTGACTTTATCTTTTCTGCTTGGAGAAAATAACTTCATCAACTTCTCACACCCACTCAAAATATGTGATATTATATGTTTTTATCCTTGAGCTTCACGTATAATATAGTTTTTTAAAGCAAAATTTCATTCCGTGATGGATAACTATTAATAAAATAACTTCCATTAGTTTTGTAGCTCCCAGATTCTTCACAGTATCTATTAGTTTGGAAGATCTTATATCTAAATAATAAAGCATGTATGTTGATGTTTAATGTGACAGTGTATGTCTATTTTATAAAAATCATACATATACAAAAAGTGATTTCAGGGTTAAGAAAGATGATAAGATAACTTGTTCATGAGGCACTGAAATGTCAAAACAGCTCTAAAGCATTTCAATATTTTCAGGACATAGCTTCCCTTAATATTTTGTCTCTATAGATTTAAATTAAAGAGTCAAAATTGGCATTCAGATCACATGAATAAAAAAACAAATGTCAAGTGAAATCTTTAGCGATTAAATAGCAATTAGAAATCTTAAAATGGGATCCTAGGTTAGTATTACTGTATTCTCTAGTTTCTCCCTAAGTAGATTATTTATCAAATACAGAAATAACATGAAGTTTCACTTTGCTTGTTTCATAAAGGATTGATGGTGTTTTACATTAGAAAATGTTATGCAACTTTAGGGCTATAAACCAAATCACATATATAATAATAAAATCCACTAGTCCTGCAAATATTTTTACGTAGTAGCTAAAATTTCCTTTATCTAATCCAAAAACCATCATTGAAACTTTGACATTCTGATGAACTGAGCACATTTTGTTTAAAAAAAGGAAAAATATTTTTCATATTGCTATATTCTGAAAGGTGTATTTGTTTAGGTACTCTTACCATTAGAACATTTATATTTTCTTTGGTTAGAACCGTACTTCACAAATACGATGCCCCTATCTAATCCAAATCCAATAATTCTACAGGAATACTTAACTCACATTTAGCTTGGAGTGGAATAATTATATTGAAAAATGAGATAGGTATTAGAATATAGTAATTTTGATTAATATTGAAATCATACCAGTTTAAAAGATAAAATATTGAAATGCTATTTTAAAGTATTACATAAATCAGCAAAATCATTCAGACCAAAGGTGAGAGAAGCCTCACAATTTGGAACTCACAGTTTAGGAATCAAGTCTTCTGGTGTCTTCAGTGTCCCAGTAGGCATCAGGCATAATCATGACTATTCATTGCTAATGGTCAACAATTTTAATAAGTAAAATGTGCATACTTTCTCAGTGCCTTAACTCATACTTTAGTTGCATAATCACATGTCACTTTTCTTAATAAAACTTAAAGGGCTGACAGACATGCTCCTCATGACATTTTCATGAGGTGAATGGAGAGTGCATGGTCTTAATTTTGCCAGTGGAAGACTGGGACACTGAATACTCAGTAGAACTCATACCCGAGCAGAGTCCAAAACATCCTTCCATTTCTTAGTGTCCAGAGTTCTCTGCCCTCTTGGATTGTGACCACTTCTCCTTATTGTCCAATGTCTCTGTGGGTACTACAGGCATTGACTCTTCTATCTTGGAAATTCTGACACTCATACATTCATGATGAGTTCATTGTATTTTGAACTACTTCACCCTCTCTCCAGGACAAGCTTGGTGAAACAAATTGAGTTCAATTTCCGATCACAAGCCATCACTTCTCCCAGAGCCACAGTATCGAAAGAACAAGAGAAGTTTGGAAAAGTACCATTTGATTATGCCAGTTTTGATGCCCAAGTCTTCGGTAAACGTCCCCTTGTACAAACAGGGCAAGGACGAAAAACTCCACCATTTCCAGAATGTAAGCTTCAAATTTAATTTCCAACATTTATTTCCCCCACATGCATCTTGTGTGTGTGTGTGTGTGTGTGTGTGTGTGTGTTGGAGCGGGACTGCTCAAATGTATACTATACTACTTAAAGCTAACAGGAAAAAATATATATTGTGCAGCAAAATAAAATGAATTGATCAGTGTTACTGATTTATGCTGAAGTTACACTGAATGTGGTGAATAGTTAATGAATTAATTATTCCACAATTACTCAGCTATTGTTGCATCCAAATACAGTAATTCCAAAGAAACATTTAATTCACATTTAGCTAGAATTAGGATTAATATATTGAAAAATGCAATGGCTATTGTAATACGTTATTTTCATTCATGTTGAAATGATGAAAATCTTACAGATAAAATATTGAAATGTCATTCAAAATATGACTTAGATCAGCAAAAGTATTCAGGCTAAAGAGGGGGGAGAGGTTGGTGAAAAGTCTTGGAAGAAATTCAATTCAGGAATCAAGATTTTTTTTTACCAGGAAAAAAGTATGTGTGACTGTCATGACATGTACTCACAAATTTAATAATTAATATAAAAATATTTTAAATGAATTAATACTCTTTAGTTCTGCCAGGTCCATATGGAAGACATAACATATAAAACTTGGTGTTTTTACTTACCTATTTCTTCAGGATGTTTAGAGTTCCTAAATATTCTAATAAAAAGTGAGAAAATAAATGTTGGGAATAAACAGAGAAAATGATTGCTTCATTAGGTAACTTAACTTCCATTAAGGAAGAAACCAAATAATTACCCACATGGAGTCCTTCATAGATGAATTTTTTACAGCAATACAAACCCATGAAACCCCTTAGATCTTACATCTAGACCGAGTGCTGAGTATTGGCTTCGTCATGTCATATTGGTCCACACTTTCGGAGAATAGGTTGCCTAAAACCAACAGGAGGGCTAGAGATTGTAGTTCAGAGGTAGTTCAGAGGTAGAGCACTTGCCTAGCATGTTCAAAGCCCTTTATCTGAGCCCAGCACCATAAAAAAATAAAACCTAGCAGTAGATAAGCAGATATGGAAGGACTTTACCTATCAGTGAGAAGTACATTTTACTCCAAAATATATTTTACCTATTCTTGCCAAAAATAGGTCCACACCAACTTAAATAACCAATGACAACTTGTTAGATTCAGGGAAAACAATGTCATACACAGACACAATGTTTAATATCTATCTGTACAGTTTTATTGATATATAATTTTATTATTTATGCACTCAATATATACCAACACATATTTAATTCACATAAAGCCATTTAATAAGAACATTCTATATACTCACATAATATGGATATTGATTTTTTAAAATGGCAAAGCATTCAAAGACATTTTCATGTTCTCTAATCATAGGAATAACATTTGATAATATTTTAAATATTGTCTTATGAAAAATAATTGAATATTTAAAATAAGAAATAATGAAAAATAAATAGGTAAATGCTTTTATATCAGCTCTCATTAAATCTTGGGTGTTTATCCCATAACCTTGAGTAATATTTACAAACATCCCACAGTGCAGAGAAATATATTTCATTCTCTCTCTCAGTAATGCCTTGCTACTCACAGCAGAAACACAAAATAGAAACTCAGTCTTGATAACTAAATTGCCTTTCTGTTCACCTTGAGAACATTTCCTCCTTGTCCTTTGCTTATCTCACTCTCCCTGAATATGCAAAATGCCAGCTCATTAAAGTCTCTACCATCTATTTAGCTTCTTCTATTTGGATGAAGAACACTTTCTACTAGTTCAAATATAGAACAAACCTTTGTGTCAAATAATAAAAATACAATTACGTATCTAAGTATAAATTGTCATTGTGAAAACAAATATTGAAAGGATACATTTTTCTACACTGGAATTATGGGCCCTATACATACATAATTTTTAGATGTACATGCCTTAAGCTCTCTATAGTCCCTGATGGGTTTTGCTTGTAGGGTTTTGAGCTGCATTTTTTTGCCACAAATGTTGCCAGTGCACCTGCCCCATAACATTAGTCACAGAGTTTTTGTCATAAGAAGCGTCAATACAAAAAATATTAAGAGAATAGGCATTCTCTCCCAGCAATCACATCATTTGATCTGTGAACCTCCATGAAAACGGATCTGAATAACCTTCATTTAACATACCAATGGATAATGGCTCATGCGTTAATTTATTCTTCACATATTTTAATGCAAGAAGTTATATCTTTAAAAAACAAATCTATTTAATGACTAAAACCACGTACATGCAATTGCTAATCAAATCTCTCTTCAACAGCAAAGCATTTTTCAAATCCAGTCAAATTTCCTAATCGACTGCCTAGTGCAGGCGCCCACACACAGAGCGCGAGCCGTGCCAGCTCTTATAGCTACGGTCAATGTAGTGAAGACACCCACATAGCAGCAGCTGCTGCTATCCTGAACCTTTCCACCCGCTGCAGGGAAGCCGCAGACATCCTCTCCAACAAACCACAGAGTCTGCATGCCAAGGTAGGCCAGTCCAAGAGCCCGGAGGGTGGGCCAGTGACAGAACCGTGAGAATAAACTGCCTTTCATGTTCCTAACCACATTTGCCACCACTCAGCTCCTCCACCCCTGAAGCCATCCCCTCCCTGTCTTAGGAAGAGGAACATTGACAATGGATGAAGTTGGTGGGTCCAAAGTGTGCATCTCTTGGTTGGTGGCTCTTCTTGAAAATGGTGTACCACAGTTTGGGGAAAAGTGAGTTATGGAGATGGGTTAGGGAGAATTCACAGATTTCAAAGCTGTTTTTGTTAAGGGGACTTGGTAGAATAAGAAAAGAGGATTGTTATTGAAAGAAATCTCAACCATGGAAGCTTTTGCTTCCTGCAAATCAAAGATGATAAGAAATGTTTGATTAAACAGTGACTGGTAAACATTTGCAAAACTGATCCATGAAATTTTATTATTGTACATGTTACTGTCATATAATAGAAGATAGTCTAGATTACTGATGCATTCTCAGAGGATACATAGGAACTCCTGGATACATTAAATCAACAGGGAGGTTTGAGAACTTGTAGTGCTCCAATCCAAAATCAAATATTGTGATCTTTATGAAAACACTACATTTCTGAAGCCTATGAAATTAATCACATTTTTTCTACTGTCACTCCTTTTCACATATGGGAAGTACTGTGTATGTTCATGGCAACTTGAGTAATACATACACAGAGCATTCATGCCTGGCCTTTTGCCAGTGAGGGACTTATTTTGCAAGTGCCCCAATGATCCACAAGAGGAGGTTGTAGGGGCTCAAGCCACTTCCTCCCACTGGAGCCAGTAACTCCTATTTACACAAAGTGCTTCAATTAAAAGAAATTATTTCCCTACCTAGATGGAGGAAGCCAGCTGAAATGAAGTGCCCAGGCTTACTTGATAACAGCTTTTACCTTTGCTGTAAGTGGAAGATTCCCTGGGTTAAACTGGAACCCTGAAACCCAGGCAATTAAAGCCTATACCCTTTTTTTCCCTTTAAGAGCAGCCTGTCTCCGGAGTGGTCAGCTGCTCACCTGCACCGTGCCAGGCCTTCAGGAGAGCAGGTAGTGCAGTGCCACCGAGCATTTGACAGAAGAATCAGAATTAGCTTCTGGACGAAGCTGAGCCAAGTAAACCCCAGGAAGAGTTGGTGGCCAAAAAGCACTCAAAAACAATTTTTAAACAAATGAGGTTCTTAAACAAAGAAAAACACATTCTCTGAAAATATGAAGAAAATACCAGACTGTCCAAATTCAAAGGAATCCCAGCCACAAACTATTGCCATAGGCAAATGATTTGGAGGATTTTAAAATGCAACTTTATTTTTAAGTCCACATTCGAAATTTGAGTAGATTTCTTTTTAAAGGTATATTCTAATAGGGATCTGGTTGCAGAAATACTAATAGCTTCCTTGCTAGTATTTTATTATTTGATAGTTTAGGCTGTCCTGTGAAAATAAGACTTACCAGTATTATAATTATTAATGTCATTTAAAGTACGTAAGTAATGGTGCTAGGATACATGCTTTCTTCCACACACGTAGAGGTTTTTGTGCTCCTCGGAATTCTGCCTTTCACCTTAAGAGTCTCTGTGTTCTATCGAATTGCTCACATCAAACAATGTAACAGGGCTGGGGATCCAGCTCAGTTGGTAGAGTGCTTGCCTTGTAAGCACAAGACCCTGGGTTTAATCCCCAGCACCACAAAAAAAAAAAAAAAAAAAAAAAAAAGTAACAGAGCTGACAAAAGTTTGAGGGTTTTTAATCTTTTTTTCTTATCAATGTGTGTTCTCTTTTTTAAAAATGCATTTTTGACCAGAAGAGTGACTATTTAATTGGCACAGTTTAAATAATTCATTTTTAATGTATATTCTTCTACCCCTTGTGCCAAGGCAGCTCTGTGGAGTGGATCAGGCTGGCCCAGGGTGACTGGAACTCCACTGTGGGGCTCAGCCTCCTGCTGCCAACTCAGCCTCACCTACAGAGACCAAAACATTGAATGTGATGCTGAGGATGGAAGAGACAGAAAGTGCAGAAAGATGTTTTAAAGGAGTTGGTCCGTCAGGAGCTTTAAAAGTCATTTTCCTATGAAAATTATCTCCTTTGACATAGCGATTGTTAAAATAGAATAAATATGGCACCCTGCAATGTCACTGTGCGGAATCCTGCCAACATGTACATTCACACACAACTGTAACAATTTGTAGAATCCTGCCCTTGTTGGACCCTATTTTCTGAACACAGAAAAATATCTCACCAATTCTTGAAACAACAAAAATATTACTTCTAGCAAAAGTGAGAAAAAGCCAAGGTAATTAACCTTGAAAAACAGCCTGTAAGCAAACAGTGCCCTAGGTGGGTCCTTTCTGTTGTCAGAGTTGCACTTTGCTCTGAGCCTTCTCCTTAATGCAGGATTGAGTATAAAGAGTCTTTCCCGCCACACTGAATACTAGCCTGATTCTCCTTCCACCAGATTTGATTTTTCCTCCATGGCAGTTTGCTAGTATGTTTATTTCTGATAGCCCCAAATAAACAGATCTCTTGATCTCTTTTATTTCTTACTTAGAAGTAAAAATGTAGAAATATACAGCTTTTCTTTATATTTCTGTAATGGAGCATTCTTGGTGTATTAGAGAGACATCCTGGCAATTGGACCCATAGCTATACTGACCAGAAGGTCTCTAAGTGCTGGACTGCCCTAGTCAAAGGGTAGATTAAGCCACAGACCTTGCCTTCAAGGAATTTACAGACAAGCACAATAAAAGAAATGACCCTCTGGGCATGGGGATGTACCTTAGTGGTAGAGCACTTGCCTAGCACACACAAGCCCCTGGTTCAATTCCCAGCACTGCCCCCCAGCCCGGCAAAACAGTGACCTTCTGGTTACTGTCCCTTGCATTGTTTTAGATAAAGCATAGAGTTTGAAGAGATGAGGTCAATTATGAGTTTGATCAGAATTTGGATGATGACTGATTTCTTACTTTTCCTTTGTTCATATGCTTTCCTTACTTTTATTCCATGAACATCTCTCTTTAGTTGCTTTACATACCCAATAGGAGAATGAATTAAAGATCAGACTGTCACTTATTGGCACAACCTTTTAAAATCAAGTCAAAGGCCACTAACTTAAAATTGCCTGCATGCCCACTTGTTGGGGCTAATACAGATTTTTTCATGTCTCATGTGAGCAAACAGCTGACTCCCAAGTTGGTGGAAGATCTGAAATGGTAATTTACAAAATCTCTACCCTTAAGGAAAATCATGGGAACACAGGTTGTTTTCAGAGGGGCTCCTGAAACTTTGAGCTCCTACATAGCCTAAAAATAATGAAAGATGATACAGATAAATTAAAATGCACTTTTCCTCAGAAAGTTTCTTAGCCTCATACACTAAGACAGTTTGCTTCTCTGTGCCTTCCCAGCACTGAAGGCACACACTTCTGTGCACATCACTGTCCATTCACCCAACTAGCATCCACCAATCTTAGGTGCCCTTCAGGCCCAATGTGGAGAACCTCAGTGCTTGTCAATCATTGCTGGTCATTGCCCAAACAAGAACCCATTGCATCCTGCAAGTAGAAGATTTTAAAAGGAATTATTTATCTGTTAAAACACCATCTGGCCCATGCATAATACATTGGCACCACCAAAATTGCTAGCCTGTGTTTTAAGTATCTCTTTTAGGAATCAGGTCAGTAGAAAACAACATTTTTCAGTCTTAGAGGATATCTTAAAGGTTAAAGGTAATTTTGTGTGGCATATTATCTTTCTTTTGAGTCTAGTATTTTCGTTGGTTCTAAGATGTATATAATGTTCCACATTTTAATTTGGAACTAATATGAATTGTGAAACATAAATGAACCATGGCTCCAAACATCTCCCCGATGGTCTTGATACTGTGACTCCTGGTAAGAGCAGAGAACCTGGTACTAAAGGGCAGTGAGCAAGCATTATGGGTTTACTGAGCACTTTCCTCCAGTGCCCCATGAGAGCCTGTGCCAGCCTGAGTCAAATCCACTCCCCATTTTCCTTCCCTCCTCCCACCCTGATCGACGGAGGTAGGAACACGCTTCACAGTCTATCTTTATCCTCAACTCTGCTGCTTGCCAAGCATTCTGTTGTTTGTTTTGGTGTTTTCCCCACCTGTTTAGACAAAATGACATATGCACAGTGTGCCTTAAAAGAAAACAAAAAATTGACACTTGCTTGAAATGTTTAAAGTTCAAAGTCTGTTTTGTGCTTGAACAAGGCCTAGAAACGACATGATGTCGCAGTCCCATTCCTGCTGCTTGTTAAGAGGAATAGCCTGGTGGGCCCCTGGATGGTTACAACCCAAACACAGCCTTTTCCAGTAACTTAAACATCAGGACAGATTGTACCATACGTTGTGAGTGAAATGTGATAAGGGTCTTGGGTCAGGGAGCAAAAGGAGTATTATAAGTGCAGGGAAACTAGATACTTAATAACCTAGGGGTATGTCTCTTTTGCTATTCAAAAACCCAGTCAAATCGTTATTATCATTAGCCATCATTTATGGACCACCTACTATATGCCAGGCACTGTACATAAACACTTTACCCACATGAATCCATTTTAATCCTTCTAGAAACTAATATTGTAGAAGTGAAGTAGCTAATATTCTCCAACTTTGCAGGGGAAGAAACAGAACTGTAAAGATATCAGATGATGTTCTCTGACTGGCACAGCTATAATTATTGGAATTAAAATTTGAATTCTCATCCATGTGACTTCTCTTTTTTAAAGACCTTATGGTATATAGAGTGTCAGTCCCCCAAGAGTCTCATACCATGATTTCAAACGTCGGACAAAGATTTTGGGGAAGTGTTTGTAAATTTTATTTAAATTTTATACCTTACATTAGTCATTTCTTCTCTGCACCCCATCATTATGTTTTGCTGAGTACATTTGACAAGCTTATAAGCTTACTAGTCTTCATGCTTGATTGCCATTGACTAAGAATAAAATATTTCCATTTCATTTATTTGATGACCTGCCTACTTTGAAAACATATTGAAGATAGCTTTTAATACAGAACTGATACTCCCCAAACAAAACAAAAGTAAGAATGAAAGAACATGAGCAATGAGAGAAACCTAGGGGTGAATTGCAATAGAAACCTGAGTGGAGTGACACTTATGTTGCACTTTCCTTTCTGCCAAGTCAAAAGGTGGCAGGTGACCTCTCGTGGATTAATAAAAAGCTTGCCAAAGAAGGAAAGCAATATGTCTTATTTTATCAATGTTGTGAAAATTGGTAATTTTCATAATCAGAACATTTAGGTGAAATTATAATTTTGTTTTTGCATCAGCATCATATTTGAATGTATAATGTTTTTATTTTTTTATTTGTTCTAATTAGTTATACATTCATTTTGACACATCATCCATAAATGGAGTATAACTTCTCACTTGTCTGATTGTACATGGTGTGGAGTTACACAGGTCATGTAATCATATATGCTCATAGGATAGTAACATCTGATTCATTCTACTATCATTCCTACCCTCATTGAATGCATAGTTTTTAATTGTCAAAACAAGATAATATTGTCATTTGCCTGGAAAACAGCCTATCCTCTAAATACAAGTATGGTAATTTATGTGTTTTCTCTCTTAGTTTTCAAAAAAAAAATTGTCTTTTTCCTAGTTGTAAACATAGCAGGAATGTCATGCTCTTTCCTGTTTTCAGTGATATGAAGATTTTCCATATCACTTGTTACTCAGTCATAATTAACATTTTACTGACCATATAATGTGCATCATTTCATTAACCATTTCTCTGTTGATGTCAGTGCTTATTTTGTAGTACAAATAAAGATTATAATCAATAATTCTTTCAGCTTTCAATCTAATAATAATATATACATATAATTGTTAAGATATCTTTCACTAGAAATCTATACACACAAAATAAACTGCTTGAAGGCAGGAACAATCTGTTTTTCAAGTTTGTTTTTCCCCAAAATATGCTGTCTTGAACACATTAAAGTGCTTTCTCAGTAATTTATTGAATACATAAGAGGTAGGTAGTATCATCAAAAATGGCTGAAATAGATGGCCTTTGATAACTTTTCTGGTTGGAAAGTATAGCCTAGCCTCAAAAAAAAATTGAAATATAAATGTAAATACTTAACATAAGGATCCCAAATAGCACTTTGAAGAATTGGAATGTCAGAAGGGGTGGAAGGGACAGACCATATTAGCTGTGGCTATGGCCCCTTCCCTCCACTGGCCTCTCCCACCTGGCAGCCTTTGTGCTGCCATTTAAAGTTTCAAGCACAGAAAAGTGATGCCTATTGATATTGCTCTGAATAAAAATCCATGCTATAAATGTGCGATCTCCCAACTATGAGCAGAAAGGGACCCTTAGCTGTTACTGTGTGTAATTGTTGAATGCATCTGTGTGCTTACTTAGAGCCCATCTGTACCCGACTCCTGAACGTGCAGCTTACTCTCAGAATCAAGTCAGGTGCTCAGAGCAGCCGGCTGGGGCATGGGTATACAAAAGCACCTCTTTTAAACATTAGGAGGGATTTTATTTTTCAACCAAGCCCTGATTACTCGAGATGTATAATCATAACAACTCTTAGACATTCTCATATTTTAAAAAATTACTATTTGGAATTCTTTTTCCACAAAAACTAAAATATATATGAGTGTTGTCTTGGAATAGTTGTATTTTTCAGAGAGATCAAATCTGCACTATTTATGGGTTTTGCACTATAAAACTCTGCAGCCCAGTCACATGGCTTCTTTTTCCTAAGCCATCTGTCACAGAGGTCTGGAATTTTATGTGAATGTTGGTTGTGCAGTCTTAACCCAAGTCTTTTTTTTATTTTTTTATGAAAAATGTCAGCAACTACAATATTTAGCATTTTACTTTACGTTGGCCATTAAACTTGATTACTATAGCTCTCTTTCATTGCTATAGTTACATATCAGCTATAAAGCCAAAAATTGTTTTGATGCGTTCCTGGCAGAATACATTGTGAGATCATGGAAGGGAGAGAGCACATGGCACTGATATGGTTAATATCTTGGATTTTTGTAACTAAGGTTTATTAATGCTGGTATAAAAACGTATTTGATATTATACAGATGGCATAAGATGTTGTGGTTACTACGTTATTATCCAGGATAAGCTGTACTGTCAAATTCGGGGCTTAAAACTATCACAGGAGATTAAACTGTTTACTAAAAAGGGACAGAAAGATATAGCCAAAGCATCTTAGTACAACATATTAGAAGTGTATTTACCTCCTACAAATATAATGCACCATATCTAGCTGGTGGAATGAGAGATTGGAAATATGAACTTTACAGGTAAAACAAGCAAATAGAAGTGGTGCTTTTATTTTTTCAGTCAGGCACAAATGGTAAGTCAGACTAAATGCAGCCCAGGACTGAGTGGCAACTGCTGGGGGAAGAGAGGGCAGAGGTGGGGGGGAGTTAAAATGCATCCCCAGGAAAGTAACTGGTGACGGTGGGCATTAGCAATCTTGCTAATTCCTAATGCTTTTGCTTTGCCAACCAAAAGGAAAGAGTAAAGAAATTGTCAAGAAGTTAATTGTGAATTGATAGATGATATTGAATGTACCAGAAAGGTGTTATTTGACCTATTTGGAAAAATGACAAGCATGTTCTTCCTGCTTTGAGGAGTTACCGCATGGCAATGTTTGCAATTCCTGACTCTATACAAGCCACCCTGTGGTGTGAATCTTGAAGCAGATCCAGAACACATGAGCAGTTTATTGGGACTTGAGCCAAATATAGAATGCAATACTGTTCCTTAAAAAATTAAAAATTGAAAAAGCTTGGCAAAAGGTATCACAAGGAGCAACATTAGTTTTAAGTCTCATGCTAAGCATCTGCAGAATAAACCTCTTTATCCTGAGGTTATCATTATTAAACCCCAAATAGTCACACTGTCAGCTGCTACCTGAGGGCCCCCAAGTGTGAAGTCTGGTTGCACTGTCTGCCTCTCTCTTCTCACCCGCCATGATTTAACAAAGCTTTCCAGTTCAAATAACCTAGGGTGAAACATTGCTTTCATATTTATATGATATTCCAATAAAGATTCTCTTCCAGCTGGTTATGTTTGCATATTTCTCATGTTACTTTAATATTGTGATGGGGGAGTTGGGAAGTTATATGTGCCTTTTGATGAACACAAATGTTAATGCTTTAAATGATGAATTTGGAATGATAATTCTGTAAAGTAGAAAGAATATTTAAAGCTAAACTTTAAAAATGTATACATATACAAAACAATTTTAGCCAATATATTTAGTATTTGGAACATCTTATTATTTGTATTAAGCTTACTTTATTTAAACCCAGAAACATGAAGCTCACTAATGGAACTGTTCTTAAAAGTCTGCCTAAGAATTGAACATTACCCAATGCAAATCAGAAAGCTTGATTTAAAAGCAGATATACTTCCATAAAAGCTTACATTTAAAATTATCCCTTAAAAGCCCCACATGGCTCAGCTATAACTGCAAACTGCTTAAATGTTTTTCTGTTTCCTGTTGTGTACCAGGGAGCCGAGATAGAAGTGGATGAAAATGGGACATTGGACTTAAGCATGAAAAAAAATCGAATCCTGGACAAGGCTGCACCCCTAACTTCCTGTAATACTACCATTCCAACACCTTCCTCTTCCCCATTCAAAACAAGCAGCATTCTGGTCAATGCAGCATTCTATCAGGCTCTCTGTGACCAAGAAGGCTGGGACACTCCTATCAACTATAGCAAAACTCATGGGAAGACAGAGGAGGAGAAAGAGGTATTGTTTCAATGTATTAATCAATAAGCTAGAGACAGCATGATTGCAGAATATTACTAGCTTTTTCCTCCTACATTATATTTCACATTCCTTTTTCATAATACATAATCCTGTACCTTGATTTAGATTTTGATAAAGTAATAACTTTAAATTTCACATGAAATTTATAAATGAACCCAACTTTTCCTTTCACTTGCCTAAAAGAATATTCATTATGGTGGCTCTTATCCCCATGATGGTGACAATTGTCTATACTGCAAGATTGATTTTATTATCTGTCCCATTACAAAGGGGCAATACCAGCTCACTAATTCTTTTTGAACCAGAAGGTTGAAGATGAAATGTAATCAAAGAATTTCAGAACCATGTCAAATCTGTTTCTTTGGTTTCATGAAGGAACTGTGTTGGCATGTCTATGTATAGAGTCATTGTTTGAGGTATTAGATCATAAATGTTGGATGTCTAAATTGTAGCAATCCCAAAGTCAAGGAGACTTGTTTGTGCATTTGGTTATCTCAGAGGTGGTTTCATCCTGAAAACCAGAAGTTGTTACCTGGCAGGAGCCAATTTAGCCTTTACCTCCAGAGACTTAATTGCCTAACTTGGCCTGATTCACCATAAACTACTTAGTGTCACTTAAAAGTTTGATAGTTAGAACTCCCATTTTTTTAGGCTGTCTGTAATTGCAGGTGTGAACCTAATGATTGCAGTGAGTGATCCTATTTTTCTATTTGTCAGAAAAGTTGCCGATGGGATTGTCACTTGATATGTTTAAAGGACTGAAATAGCCTTTCTCTGCAGAAGTATAAACCTTCTTTTTTCAGCTTTCTGAAGTTCACAGACTGGTGGGAGGTGGGGATCTCATTTGATTTTGGCTTAACATCTCAAAGTGTGAGCATACATAGTAGTGATCACAAAATTGGGCTGTTTCCAAATCCTCCTTCCTTTTCTTCTTTCCACCCTGCCTCCTTCCCATCTTTCTCTTCGAACACTTTCACTGGCATCTCCAAGTCCAAACAGTGAGAAAGGTCCTGGAGATGCAGCAGCAGACAGGACCCACTTCTACCATGCATGTGCATCTTGGTCACACATGTGCTTAGAGTTCAATAGGAGGACTGATTGACAATCAGAGTAGCATGGGCAGACACCCAACGTGGAAAGGTAGAGACAGCTAAGCCTGCATGGTGTTGTCAGAGATGAATACCCAGAAGAAGCCCCGCCATCCCTGACATCACATTGAAAGATGAATGGAGTCATACCACAGTAGCTTTCCTTAGAATTGCCCTACTGACTTTAGTCACTTTATTCTGCTGGGTTTTTAAAACTTCACCTAAAGTATGTAATTAATTTATCAGAATACAGTTGGTTGAGTACCCCTTATCTGAATTGCTTGGGACGAGAAGTGTTTCAGATTTTAGGGGTTTTCAGACTTTGGAATATTTGCATAGACTATTGGTTGAACATCCCAAAACTCTGAAATCCAATATGGTACAAAATTGAAAAAAAAAAATTTTTTTTTTGAGTATCATGTTGACATGTTGGATTTGAATTTTCAGATTAGTGTTTCTCAAGCTGTGTTTTAGAAGATACTTTTATTTAAATAATACATGTTTGATGATACCAAATGTGAAACTAACACTGCAGAGTAAAGAGGTTTATTTTTCTTAAGTGATGATCCCAAACTGGAAAAAGTGCATCTCTTCTCTCCACCACAATAACCCACTGCCATCCAGGCTTGTATTAAAAAAAAATCCAACCTTACACTGAACTTCCATCTGTTTATAGAGTCTAGAAACCTTTCACCATTCACATAACTTGGTCATGCTGCGCCACTTGTCTGAAATCAAAGTATGGAGCATGCTAGGAAGTGGGCAGGTTGCTAGGAGGAACAGTCCTAACAGATCAAGATTGTTGATTCAATCCCACTGCATAACAAGTGGGCTTTAGAAAAGGGAGACATCCTCCAAATCACAAGACTGCTTAATCTCCTGCCAGTCAATTGCCAGTAACCATGGCATATGGCACCTGCTGCCTTAAAGGCATACCTCACACTGGGCATGGGGTCTGTTTATGTGGGTTGAGTAGAAATCATTATTATCCATGAAGGACAGTACTTTTCAAGGTAACTATAACTGTCTCCCTGTTCTTGCATGAATTGTGCAGGGTCAAAATTCCAGGATATTCTAATCTCTGGGAGTATCTCAATGCCATGTGCAAAGTGGCACCTAGGATTTCTGTCCTTATCTATGTGACTTTGCTGTCAAGGGACCTTCGTCAATGTATTCAGCAGAAAGCTTTTGCAGTATTCAAACTCAGTGTCAGAGGGATCCAGTCCTGAGTAGCAGTGAAGCAAATTTTCTTCAAGCGGATTCTCATTTTTGTGTAGATTATCTTGTGTTGTTTGACACTGATTATACTTGTGTGCCCTTAACCATAATGTCAACATTGCAACCCTTATATTCTGAAACCCCCCCATTATCTCCATGGCTTTCCTCTCCAGTATCAAGAAAGTAAAAAAATGAGCCTTATAACAAATGTTTCATATGTACTTTCCAACCGTGTTTTTTGCATAATTCCAAAATACTTGATCCATCTTGACAACTTTAGGGATTCAGCTGGAGAATATTTTTATCTAATGCATATATATTTGTGACAGTTTTTCATATCCCTGCAAATCCACAAGTTCACAAAAACTGGGAGGAGGGTTTCTTCAGGGTTTTTATTTTGTTTTGTTCTGTTTTGTTTTTTGAGGATGACTGGCTTACTTCAGGTCTGACAGCTAAGTCTTTTACTGCTACAATTTTCTATCTGAGTATTCTGAAATCTGGAATTTAGAAGCTATTTTAAAATTCAGCACCACTGACAGTGCCATGGAGGACACTGGAGATTCTAATTTTTGTACTCAAAGTGCTTGCCCTAGGTATAAGTTGGCAAAATGTGTTTTTAAGCCGAATGCTTATTGTCACAGCTGTCTGCCCAGGGTGAGCCATTGTTTGAAAAGCTATAGTTGATGGGGGACACACACAAAGTGCTCCTGAATCATTGTTAACTCCCCAGTACAGTTTCTTACCCTCATTCTTTGTTCTTTTATGTGTGCCAAGGTAGTATACTAACAGGGAGCATTTATCACATATTGTTCTGAATCTTGAAAATAAAATGTGAGACTTGATAGATACTATTTTGAAAAAGTAGTTTGTATTCAGTGTCCTCACTGAGAGGGTATTAGAAGGATACTATGTGCAATAAGAGTAAAGACAAAGAATCTTTATATACAGTGTCTCATTATCCCAATAATCCTGCAAAGCAGGATTGGCATCATTTTTTTTTTAGAGAATAAAAGTGATGCTTGGGAGGTATAGTTGTTGGACCTTCTTATACAGAAATTAAGTATTAGCCTCAGAAGGGAAAATGGAAAGAAGGGGAAAAATGCACCAAAAAAAAAAAGAGAAGGCCTAGGGAATATTAAGAAAAATTAGAAAGGAAATGAAAGCCCAAAAACAATGGAGAGATGGTATGTGGTGAGTTGTGGTGGAAGCCCATTGCCACTGATGTTTTCAAGGATGCAAGACCCAAGTCCTCTGACTTAGGAAGGTCTCCATGTGTGTCCACAGAAACCAGTTACAGCACTGGCTCTTTCTTGTCACTTTCCAGTGAGCTCTCCTGGAATTGCTGCATGTGGCCCTGACAATACATCAAGAATGTTTGAAGACCAGAATGTGGTGTGTCCTGCTCCTGCCCGTCCTTCCCTTTGCCACTTTGCCGCCTCCTCTGTGCCACACACAATATACACACAACATTCACATGACCAGAAAGCGAGTGATTATTTCTAATTCATTGTTATCTAGTTCATATGCACAACAGTTGCTTAATTTTGGTGGTAATTTTCAGAAAATATTGTCTCTCTCTCTCAGTGAAATAGCCTGTCCAGATGCCCCCTAAAAAAAAATCCTGAATTTGGAAAAAACTCAAAATATCTCAAAAGGAAAGTACTGAGAAATAACTAGGGCTGTCAGTTTCATTCAACTGTCAGTTCTCCAAAGATTTCAGGGCTTAAAATGTTAAAAGTGCCAGATGCTATTATCTGTTATTCATGTTATCATTATGTTCTGGTCTTTACTGAAATCGATATAAACTTCCATCTGTACATTAAAGAATTTCATTTCACACACATACTCCAGACACGCATGTATGTGCCATGTTCTATCTTACACATCTTGGATAAAATTATTATTTTCAAAGTGATACTTTAAATTTGGGGGAAAAAAATTCTTACAAATGTTATCAATGACTCTACACTAGGTGCTCTATAGGAATTCATTCAGTATAGAATGTTTCTGTAACAGAACTAATCTAAGAATTCCTTTAGTGATAGCCACATGTATTTGAATATATATTCTCTGCAAGTTTTCAGTGGTAGAATTGTGGTGAAGTGAAGAAAAGGGAAAAAGACAGTTATTGTGCAAATCAGTTGCATACATAAGAAACTAGAGTGAGTTGGATCTTTTTTTTTTTTTTTTTTTTTTTTTTTGGCAGTGCTGAGGGTTGAACCCAGGGCCTTGTGCTTGCAAGGCAGGCACTCTACCAGCTGAACTAGATTACTACAGTGATGCAGCCACATCAATGTTCATAGCTGCTCAATTCACAATAGCTAGATTATGGAATCAACCTAGATGCCCTTCAATAGATGAATGGATAAAGAAACCGTGGTATATATACACAATGGAATATTACTCAGCCATAAAGAAGAATAAAATTGTGGCATTTGTAGGTAAATGGATGATGTTGGAGACTGTTATGCTAAGTGAGATCAGCCAATCCCAAAAATCCAAAGGCCAAATGGTCTCTCTGATAAATGAATGATGATGCATAATGGGGGGGAAGGGTGGCAAGAATGGAGGAAGGATAGATAGCATAGAGGGAAGGGAGGGGTGGGAGCGGGGTGCGGGGTAAAAATAATAACAGAATGTGTGACAGATACCATTGCCCTGTGTACATGTATGAACGCACAGATGGTGTGACTCTTCTTTGTGTACAACCAGTGAAACAATAGCTGTACTCCATTTGTGTTCAATGAATCAATAAGTAATAAAAAAGAAAAAATAATAATAAAAAAAAGAAACTAGAGTGTTTTTAAAGTGATGTAATATATAAAAGGTCATCACCAATAAAAAAATATCATTTTAAATCATTACCACATATTATATCAGATTAAATACCATTCATGATAGCCAAGCATAGTGGCACATGCCTGTGATCCCAGCTACTCAGGAGGCTGAGGCAGTTTGTGAGTTTGAGGTCAATCTTGGCAAGTTAATGAGACCCTGTCCCAAAATAAAAAATAAAAAATGGTTAGTGATATAGTTCAGTGGTAGAGCAGTCCTGGGTTCAATCTCCAGTACTGGGTGGGGCAGAGGGGGACGCACGCGCGCGCGCGCGCGCACACACACATACACACATATATATATATGCCTTTTGGTCAAATAATAATTTACACACTTTTGTAATTGATCATTTCTTTCGAAATCCTCCCCATTCTTTTGCCTTCCATAATGCACAAATTCAGCCCTCAAACAACAGTGGAAACATCTATATATTCCTATATAAATGTAGAAGCCTCCTTAGACTTTGTTCTGGACTCTATTATAATGAAAATAATGAAATGACTCTTTTTACTTTGTGCTATTGTTGTGAAAACATTAGCATCTAAACAGAAAAACAAAGGCTCTTTCATACTGAGACAATATTGAACTTAACTTTAGCTTTTGCATCTACTTTCAAAAAGCCAAGACATTTCTAAATTACCATGGAAATTACTACTCAAACTGAATCAGATTGTCCCAAATGGAGTAGATAGTAGAGTGGTCAGGTTTAGTCTTTAAAATTAGGAATTACTTTGCTTTAGTCTTTCATACTGTAAAACTTTAAAAAGATGGACTTCAGTCATCTGTCTTGCTGAGAATTCCATGGAGGTGACTTTAAAATAGCACTTGTCTTTGCAACCAGTACACACCTATTTTGAAACATACACTTCTTTTGACTTTTGAATGTATATTTCTATTAGCTAGTGTTTTTTTAATTGTAAGATAAAAATTAATTTATTTGAAATCTTTAGAAAATATATTTTTAAATTCCACCTCATTATTTCAAAATGATTTCTGTCTAAATAAATTTTAATTTTTATCAATACGCTATTATTCCCATGACTAAAGGTTTAGAAAAAAATGGTAGATAAATTTTCTTAAATACCAAGGAAAAAGCTAAAGTAAAATATACAGAACGTGCTAAAAATAAAACAGTGATATTTGTTAATATCACTCGAAATAGTTACCAATGTATTTACTGCAGCATACTCATGTGTATGTAACTGAACTGTTACCCAAGTAAAGAATGAAAGGGTTTACATTTGCCTTGATGATGAGATCAGTGTTCAGAATTTTTCTTTGGTTTAGAAAATTCAGGAACTTAGCTTTTCCATTGCTTTTTAATGTAGATTCAGAATCATTAAAACTATATTATGCTATAGCATTTTTACATCCATTTAATTCCAATGAAATTTACTTTGAAAAACCCAAAATAGTTTATTCACCCTAAATAGATCAATATTTTCAAGATTCGAAATATGGTTTTCTATATTAGTTAACATGATTTTAACTTTAAATCCAGAAAGTATTATTTTTATTGGATATAAGCTTAATGATGAAAGTAAGCTAATTATGTGATTGAGGAAAACCATCACAAGTTTTCTGTGAGATAATATACCACTTGGTAAATGAATGATTTGGAAAGATTAGTGACTCTTCCTTATGGGAGAGATCAATATTAAGCTTTTTTTAAAAAAAGCCATGAAAGCCAGCAATATCCAACAAGAAATGACACCCAATGATTAAAAGCATTACAAGATACTAACTTAGGAAAAAGAAAAGAAAAACAAGAAACTGATGTGAAAATAAGAGCAATTATCCAAAAAAATGAAATTAAATGGCTAAATACCATGGCCTTAGCTATTACAGATTTAAACACATAATTTAGATGTTAATTACTTGTATATTGGAATGGGCATTCTGCTAACCTAAACTCCTGTTTAAAACTCTATGATTCATTTTTGCAATATTCCTTTCATCTTACTACTGTTGTGACTGCTATAAAGAACTTTGCCTGTGTTCTCTAGGAAGTACTTATTACACAGAAAAAAATGAAACATACTAATATATTCATTCAATTACATAGTTCAAGAAATGCCTCTATAATTGTATTTGCTAAGATGTGAATTTTTCAAAGATGTTCCCCACCAATTATAATTTTTCACTCTTTGCCTAGGGGAAAGGTCCCTAACTATCAAAACATACCCTTTTATTTATTACCTTATTTATTTCTTACACAAATCCTTTGTAGTATTTCAGCTAAATCTTTTAAGTCAAAACTTAAACCTGATTCCAATCACTTCAAATAGAGTTGTCATTTCAGGGTTCCCTAATGGCTTCTGTCTGTCTGTCTCTCTCTCTTTTTTTCCAGAAAGACCCAGTGAACTCTCTGGAAAATTTAGAGGAAAAAAAATTTCCTGGAGAGGTCTCTATTCCAAGCCCTAAACCTAAGCTCCATGCAAGAGATCTCAAAAAAGAACTAATCACGTAAGTGGTATCCAGTGCTGGGCCCTGTAAGATCCTGGAGTTCAGAGACTCTAGTTCATAATTTTTGGCAATAGTATCTGGCTTGTCCATTGGACTTCAGGACTCTTAGGGCAGTTTCAACTAGTCAGTAGTTAAATGTTTAACGTATGCATTGAAATAAAGATGCTGTAAAAAATATGTACATGATGTGGTCTTATGCTAAGAGAACTGAAAATCTGTTTATTAAAAAATGAAATAAGCTAGAACATTAGAAATGCAGACATTTTTGCCTGAAGTTCCCAACTTCAGGGTCATTGGCCCCAGAGTATCTAAGGCTTGACTTCAGGGAATTTGCTAAGCTTATAACGCTTGATACAAAATGTTACGTGGGTAAAGGAGAGAATGATTTTCCTTGCATTCTCAGAGGAGTGCTTTGACTCAGAAGAGTTTAAAGACCAATTACCCTGATTTGATCATTACACAGTGCAATGCATGCATGTATCAAAGCACACATCATACCATACCCTAAATATGTACAATTTTAAAGTATCAATTAGAAATAAACATAAAATAAATATAGACCAAGGTACCCACAAGAAGTGCAAGTGAGTGAGTAAATGAAATGCAGGAAACTATTTTCCATATATAAATGATTAAATACTAATCAGCTATGCTCATACATAAATACATTTACAGCTTCCAGTTAATGAGAATTTCTAGTGAACAGGAACTTTTCTACTTATGCACCAGGTGCCTATAATCTCTGTTCTATACCTCTCTGAATAAAATACTTAAATTTTTTGATTATAAGTAAATTTTAAAACTTCTTCTGACCCAAGAGACTGTCTACCCAGGGTCTCTGTCTCTGCTTACTTTTAGAACTGAAATTCTCAAGAAAGTTGTGAATAGTGTATAACTCAGTTTCCCTTCTGAATATTTGCCAGACAGGCTTTTATTCCCACCAAAACCCCTGTAAAACCACCATACTTAAATTCTGCAGGAACCCCCTTGCATTTGGATGTCCCTGATCCTCCTGTCCTACCAACAGCCCAGCAAGATGCTACAGAGCTGATGTCACCCTCCTCCAAAGTCTATAATCTACCATTCTCGCTTGACTTCCAGGACTCCTTATCCAGGAACTTTTCTTCCCTCTCACGATTATCTCTTCCTAGACTTGAGTGCAGCCCTCTGATGTCTCAGAGCATATCTGGGGTTTCTTCTCTCCTCTATCTACATTCACTGGAGCTGCCATCTCCAGCTGCGACTTCCAGATTCACATCCTCCAGCCTACAAGGGCAGGGAGCTCTTGTCTTCTCCCTTCGCCTTCAGTTTCCCCCTAGCACACCAGGAAAGCACCTGCCCCAGGTCCTTGGAGTTGCTGTTCCTCCACCCAGAACTTTGTCCCGGGGGCTTCTGTAGGGCTCATCCTATGCTCCCTCAGAGGTCTTCTTGCTACTGCAGTTCCTCACCTTCCAGGCTTAACATGCCTGATCAGTTTTCCGGATCTGTTTTTCCAGAGAATTTCTCACCATCTAACATGTGCTTTTCTTTTCACATCTGCTATTATCTGCCTCCTCACTATGAATAAGGCCCCGAAGGCACAGGTGCTATTCCTCAGTTTCTGTTCTCCAATTGATATTATGACTGTGCATAATACATACTCATGCTGCCCCTTATTTCCAAACTACATGCACAGTGACCTGGAACACATCTCAAATGTTGGTGCCAAGTACAGAGGCTTTGTACATAGAAGGCTATGTACAATTGAATTATTCCTAGTCCAGCATCAGCCTGTTGTATCAAACATGTGAATGGCTCTTAGATAAGTTCAGATTGTGCATTATTTAAGGATTTCAAAGGCAATCACTTTAGGCTCAAATATCATGTTCCTATATGAGTCCAATATTTACCTGGGACTTGGTGATAGACACATAATGGATGGCATCAAACACATAGTAACTTAAATTCCATCAAACGCTGTTTCTTTCCAAGAGGCCACTTGCTGAGATATACGTAAGATTCCCATGTGGACCTATTTGAGCTTGCTTATCTTTGGATGGATTTTCTTTCCACACAATATTTTTCAGTGTCTTCAAAAATGGCAAACTTTTATTTTTTGAAGGTGGGTTGTTGGAAATCACCAGAAGTCATTGCAAACTTAATGTCATGCAAAGTATTTTTTGTATTTGGCACTACTCATGCCACAGACACATAAACAAAGCTAAATTTCAAAAAAAAGAGGAAGCATTCCAAAGATTTTGAACAAGTTTTGAACAATTTTTTAGCATATTCATGAATTCCTAGGAAATTAACTCTCTCAGAGACCATACAGGACATATATTTTACAGGGCACAAGGAGTGTTTTGATGGCTATCACTTATTTATATATATGTATCTGTGTTAGCATGTTTTATGAAAGTCTTGCTACTTACAGTGTCACCACCTTATTATGTTTAACTTTGTTTCTAACATTAAATCATTTACACCTTAGAATTTTTTATATTGTCCACTATTCCTAAATTTGTATAGAGTTTAATGCCTCTTACTGCCTTTAATTTTGATATTTTCATGTGCCAGCCTTCCAAGAATATATCACCTAATGGCTATTGGCACATGTTATCATGTAAGATTTTTCACCATAGATTTGGAATTAAATCTTGCTATCAGAATCCTAAACAGAAATGTTTCCCACTACAATGTTGCCACTAATTATTTCTTTATTTTTTGACATTTATATACCACCATTTTTTACAAAAATTATGTTAATTGTTGCATTACTATATTTCACAATGTGTAGTTAATTTGTCTAAAAATCATTGTGACTTCTTTGCCTTTTTGACAATGTTAATGGAATTGGACAATAAAAATAAAAATGAAATAAAATAAACGCAATGCTACTGTGGAACACTAGGTGGCAATGCATTCCAAAGTGGAGAGTGAGAAACTGAAATAAGATCTCCCACCTTACTATTCCAGATAAATAATGTTCAGAAGAGTTGTCTGCATTTAATGGATGAAATGAAGGACACTAGCACAAAGAAAAATTAATCCCTGTTAATTTTTCCTTTACTTTTTTACATATATTTTAGTTTTCTAATATCCTATGCAGGAAAAGGGGAGAGTTAGTTTACTCAGCTTGGATCAAGCTCTGGAAGTCCGACATCCCTTTGAGAGTTCTAATGCTTGTAGATTCTTTAGATTACCTGAATATTATTGGAAAGTACCACACAGGGAGAAAAATACTTAGAAAATGATAATTCAGAAAATATTGGAATGTCATTAATATTTCAAAATGTCTTCAAAAGGTTAAATTCTGTAATCAGCATATATAGGTAAGACCTAACCCAGCAGGATGTCAGAAAAAAATAGATTTACAAATGATGTAATTGATTTTTTCTTCTGATTCTTAATACTGCCATAAATAGCGCTAAGCAGACTGGGTTTAATCTGATTACTCTGAACAAGTGACTTTCCAGCAGCATCAGAGGAAATTCAATCACTGAAAATCCGAGGAACCTACTGATTGTGGAAGGAAAACTTTTAAGGATAACTAACTTCTTGAATTATTTTTTAAACACACATAAAAACTCCAAGACATGATCTGAATCAAAGTGAAGTTATAGGGGTTCAGATCACAGTGGAACACTTTTGGCAGATGTCCTGAGAGTCTATTCTTTGTCTAGTCATGAATTCGGGATTGTCTTTATTGGGTTACAGCTTTGGGTGAAGTTGCTCACTTGAGCTTTGCCAGCTGAACTGTCCCTGTACTTCCCCATCTAAAATACCCACTTACATCACAGTGAAAGATGTTCTCCTTTTGCTGTCAGTGGTTTCTAAATGTTTATGAAGTTACTAGGCTGCCTGGATTTAAAAACTCACAAAAATTCCTTTCTGGAATCTATCATATAATTGGTGCCAGTATTCTTAAAATCTGCTATCATAATAAAGCATGGATTTATAGTGTTCATTTTTATAGAATTAATGTTTTCAAAGAAGTGGAACACCACTGGTTGTTGTTGAGTTACAAAATCACTAGGATATACATGTTAGTACCATGTTCCTACATCATTTGAATCAGAGAATTGAATATGATGTTGGACACAGATAACTAAAGTAATTCAGCATGCTATGTTTTCTTTTAGTGTTCTGATTCTTATGTAAAAATCAATATAAATCCTTAATTCACTAGCTTCTATATGTGCCCTATACAGTGTTAACTTATCTTGAAGGGAAAAGCTACTTTGTAATCGATCAGGTAGGGTAAGTGAATCTGTGAAATGCACTTGACTCTAATGATGTGTTTTTCTGTTGACCCAGCTGTCCAACACCAGGATGTGATGGAAGTGGCCATGTCACAGGAAATTATGCATCTCACCGCAGGTACCTAACAACTTCCTGCAATGTCAGGTTTCCCTCTTCTTGCTCTATTGTAATTACTTAACCTCATCTATTCTAGCAAGATATTATCTGGATCAGGAAGTGAAGAGTGAGTTATTTTGATCTGGGTTTTATTTTGTTTTTCAGAAATGAAATTATGACATATAGGCATCATGATTCTTGGCGAAAAACAAAAACAAAAACAAAAAAACATCTTCTAGTCTAGGTTACAGAACCAGAGTTAGCGTTCATGTCCAGTTTTGGTCCTGTCTAAATCTAAGTAAAGGCAACAGAGTGACAGGAGTGGATCTGCGGAAGCAGTACCTTCAATCCTGGGCAGATAACAACTCAGGGCCTTAGAGGGATTAACTGCAAAATGTGTTGAATCTTTCTGTTTATCTTCTTTTTTTTATTGATTCCTTTTAGTTATACATGACAGTAGAACCCATTTTGATATAATTATACAGCAGGGATTATATCTTTTTTCCACAATGTAGATTCACATGATTCATATAATCTTACATATACATAGGGTAACACTGTCTGTCTCAGTATACTCTTTCCTTCCCCCCTCCCCTCCCATCCCATTTTCCTCTACACCATCCATACTTCCTCCATTCTTTTCTTATCCCCCC